>RJWM01027363.1:0-26907 GCA_004363535.1 Dasyprocta punctata
GTGAAGACTGATTCCCTTTCTTAAGATATAAATTTCAAAAGAAGAGCCAGGGATTTAGCTCAGCGGCATAAGCACCTGCCTGGCAAATGTGAGGTCATGAGTTCAATCCCCAGTACAAATTCAAGAGAAGAAAGAAAGGAAAATTATGGAGAGGAGAGGGGAAGAATGAACAGGGGGAAAAAAACCTAAAAGAAAATGAAACACTAGACTGCATTGCACAAAGTAAGAGAAATAAGCTTTGAGAAACTTCTATAATATCATTCTAAATATATTTCTCATTGCTCCATATAGTCAAAACAAAATGAAACAAAATAGAATGGAACTGAATGGAATGGAATGGAACAAAACAAAACAAAACAAAACAACAAAACAGAATGGTTGCTAGCTACCACTTAAGGTGTAGACTTTTGTGTGGGACTCTTGGCTTTTGGTAATGGGAGGTCAGTTTAATAAAGCAATACAAGTCACTGTGCCGGATGTGGCATCAGGTGACACAAAACAGTGTGTGACACACATGAGAGGCGTGTGCTAGCTCTAGAACCTTCACAGTTAGTCCACAGTTACAGCAATGACGCGCTGAGTGGCCTCTTCTTTCTGACATCAGCGTCCATGTGAGTAAATACCCTTCCCGAAGCAAAGTCTGGAACACTAGGGTCTCTGAGTCCCCACACAAAACGATTGCAAACACCAAGAAGTGTCTTATCCTCCTCGCCAGGGAACTGTGGAGTGTGAGCTCCCGGAGAGGAGGAGCTCTGTAGCTGCAGCTCGTGAGTTTCAGGAGTGACCTTGCCTGGAGGGGAGGAGTGGCTGTGAGCTTGCATGTAACAGAGGCACGATGGACGTGCAGGCACGAGAAGAGCTGCCCTGGCCGTGGGAAGTGCCCACACGGTCATCGCTGATCTGAATAAGGAGCAGCAGTTTATGAAATCGGACAGCGCTGCGTGCATACACTCACTGGGCGTGGTGCATCTCACTAGCCACAGCACTCAAGTGTCCCGTGGCCGCTAATCAATTTAGGGGACTTTTAAATTGCAGATTTTCCACCAACCGCTAGGTTGCATGGATTTCACCATGAAAACTTCACCTGAGTGTGGATGAGTTGTTAAACATAGAAAATGAAACACAATTTTCAAATGAATAATATAGAGGGGTGGAGAAAATTACTCGCCTCACTCAAAGGCTTGGCCAGAAGAAACTCAGTATCTATGCTCAGTGCTGTTCTGAAACGGGTAACTGTGGGTGTTCTCACAGGGGTCACTCATGAGGCTGTAGTTTCCACCAACACAAGCTTGCTCTTTGCTCTCACGTTCACAGCAACCCGTTCAGGTACATTCTAAAAGCACAAGGTCACCCCCATCTTAAAACACAGCAGCCTAAGTGAGATATTTGGAAACTTGCTTCACTAGTGATAGACAAGCCATGTTCGTTTGCATTTTTCTGAGCTGTCACACACAGTCACCAACATGTAAGCAGGGAGAAACCCAGGAGGGAGGGGATGGTCTCCTGGGAGGTCTGGGGTTGGCCAGATCCCTCTTCTGGGGCCAGTTCCTGTCCGAAAGGCAACTGTATCTCAGTATAGTCCAGAAGAACATGCACAGTTCCCCCTCTTCACTCCGGCATTTTGTGATTCTGTCTTGTTCTAGCTTTGCTAGTGTGTCTGAAAACATATGGACATTTCTGGCCCCTGCAAAGTCCTTTCTGATTTATCTGGCTAAAGAACGAATTTTCCCAAGTACAGTAAAAACTCTTTATGCAATGCTTTCTTCTACCATAGATTCCATTAGACCATGAAACAAACTTTTCCCTTGGACACATAGAAATGCAGCTGTTAAAATTCACCAAATCCTGGAATGCAAGCCATTCCCTGACACTTATTTCCAATACGTTCTCTGGGAAGAAAGGTCTGCCATCTTCACCAGCCCCTACCCTTTCCCCACCAGGACCTGCTTCCTCCCTAACCGCTCTGAGCAGCTATGAAGAAAGCTCCTGGGACAATGGAACAGTCGGGCAGGAAGGGTCAGGCTTGGGGGCTAAGAGAGTTTAAGAGGGATCAAGGGCAGAAACCATCCAAATGGAGCTCCATTCTACCTGCTGTTCATGGAGTCTCCTAAGTCACGAGAGACTGTCAAAGGCAGTTATAAAGAGTATGAGGGAAGGTTCTGGCAACCAGAGGTCTTGCTGCTGAGGCAGGCAGGCCCTGCTGGAAGGCCACGGAGGACAACATTTGTCTAAACGAATGTTTTGAATCAAAGTCTGAAGCCTTTCAGAAGTGGATCGAGGAATGTTGGCCCAACCTTAAAGGAACCTACAGAAAGTGCAGCTATAACATGATTCAGAATCAGACTTTTTTATGAAAAGCCCTCTGAAAGTCAGGCCAACTAAAAGTCTCTGTTGCAACTTGCTCTGGACTCTCAGTGTCTCTATGTGTGAATAATTTTGATAGTTTTTCTGACCTTCATCCACTCAACTATGAACACAATTCCTCTGTGTTCTCAGGAGATGCTGAGAGTAGCAGAGAGGTCTGCTCGGTGTGTCTCTCAGTCTCCTTGGGTTAGCAGCAGATGAAGGCAGTCCTCTAGAGACTAGCAGACATCAGCTACGATGGAAGGAATGTGTTAGGAATTTTCTTTGCCCTCTGAAGCAGGTCAGAATTAGAACTGAGACTAACTCAACATATAAGGCACCTATTTCTCAGAGTAGGGCACGTTTATGCAGGTACTAATGTGTTTCAGAATCTTTTGATCGCACCTGGTACCACACTAAAGGGCTTACAGACATCACTGGTCAGAGCAGCTTGTATCATTTTGGGCAGGGAAGATGGATTACCCCAGAGCAGCTGTCATGCCTAGCTAGTCATGGACACACATGGTGTCAGATGTCTTCTTCCTTCCACATGTCCACTGGGCTGTCTGCCTTGGGAGGCCACCTTGGGGGTGCGCTCCTATCTCTGAGATCTTTGCTTTGTCTGCTCAGCGTGTCCTGGGACTCCCATTTTTTGGCCTGTCCCCTCCAGCCTGGCTCAGGAAAGTCTACTGGAAAGTAAAGGCTTCGATGGGTTCTGCCTGTGTGAAGCGCAGCCAGACTCAGTGTGGTGCTGGCCCAACATGGCACTGGGCAGTGCATTCCTACAATACTGATTTCTGTGTTCTTCTAAACATGAACATTGAACTTCTTGCTTTTCGCACACATGCCAAAACTCCCTCCATCAGCCGTCAATACGTCATTCTGCTCACCCCTTCAACTCCACCCCCTGCCAAATCCAAATAAAACCCTGGGGTTTCTTTGTTTGCATAAGAGGAATCTTGTACTCTTTTTTAGCCCTCCCATGCCCACACTAAAGGTCTTTTCTTCCACCTTTTTTTTTCTTTTTCTGCCCTTGCTTCTCTGCCACACCAAGGAAAAATCTTTCAGGCTTCTAAACCCAAAGCTGAAAGCTCTCAAAGAATGTTCATAGTCAACCTATCTTTAGCTGAAGTGGTCTCACCTCCTGGGCTCCTCAAAGCCAAACATTCTAAGCTGACTGTCTCACATGGTCACTGCCACTCAGTGGAGAGGCCGTCCTGGGGCTTCTCTTTGGTTGGTCCCTGGGTCATGTCCAGACCCAGGAGCAGGGCGGACACACCCTGTGCCTGGGCTCAGAATGCTCTTGGCTCTCTGCTATGGTAGTGAGCCATGGTGGCCTGACGGAAGTGTCTACACATAGGCTGAGGCAGGTTCCAGGAAGGAACAGACAGAGTGAGGGACAACTGAAGCAAAGAGGGCATTTTACAGAGAAGGCAGCTAAGTGGGGAAGGTGGAAGTATAGGCAGGGTGAAAGTGAGTTCTCCCCGAGAGTGGGCTGGTTCAGATGGAACCCAAGTGGGGAGAATAGGGCATCCAGGCAGAGGTGCCTGGTTCAGGGTATCAGCGTCTCTGGAGAGGTTGAGTCTGCAGGCAGGCAAAGGTGGGGGACATGTACGGACAGCCAAGGCTCACATGGAGTGAGAAAGGTGTCCACAGTGGCACAGAGCACAGGAGACCTGGCAGGCTAGGAGGAGACCCTCAGGCAGGCATAGGCCCTGCTGGTCCTGGGCTTCTTCAAGCTTAGGTGACCCACGACCTTCAGAGTCCTCTTTACTCTAGAGGTGACACTCTTCCAGATGTGGCCAGGAAAAGTGATCATAACTGTGTGTAGAGATCAGGCCATGATGTCTCCACCCAGGATGGTGCTTCAGAGCTCCGCTGGGGTACGCTTGTCAGGCCTGCATCACAGCCCAGCTTCTCCCACTGACAGTCCCACTCCCTTCGTCCTTTGTTCCTAGCAGACTGACCTCCTACCTTTGTAATCCAAAGCTGCAGATTTAGCCCTGCCCATGGGGTGGACTGCAGGGGTGGAGATAAGGTGACTCGATGTGAGAGGTCATCCACCGGCAGTGCTAGCCTGAACAGCGTGTCACAGGGTACGTGGGGTGAGTCCCTCTTGCTATGTCAGAGAAAAAAGTGAGAAATATGACACAGAGAAAAGACAGAAAGAAAATAGACAGTTTGTACTGGACTATATACCCAGTCTCTGTGTGAACTTGGGGAGAATATGTATACACACACACACACCTCTGTAAAGGTGTGTTCGCACATTTGGAAGTTCTTCACTTCTCTTCACTGAAAAAAATTCACCATGGCAACTAACCAGCAGCCCTAGTAAAGTTAGCTCCTAAACATAACTGTTCCGTCACTTTCTCAGCTAAAACAGCACTTCTAGGATGGTAGGCAGATTCCAGAGATGAGGACGAAGAGAGGGCAAGGCCAGTCTGGGACTCTCTCTTTGGCTGGAAGGATGCTCACAGGATGAAGGAGATGAAGGATCAGAATCAGGCTGCCCGTTCCAGGCCAGGACGGAGCAGCAGGGTGCTGTGTCCAGCGCAGCTCTCTAAGTTTGTTGGGAAGGGGTCACGGGGAGGATGCTGGGACGACGGAGAAATAGAGTCAGAATACAGAAAGCTGAGGTCAGTTGGAGCCCTCTCTCCAGATGGGAGGAAAGGAACTGCTCAAGTACCTCAGTGCACTTACTTATGTATTAGGCAGGTGAATGTCACACGCCACCCTTCTGCCTAGTAACCTGTTTGAATGACAGCCTAGGGTGCCTCATGTTCCTGGAGCTAGAGCAGCTTGTTCACGTGGCTGTCCTCTGGCCCCTTTTTTCTCCAACTAACCTTCCTCCAGCCCTGCACATGAAATCAGTCTCCAGCTTCAGCTGCTCCCCACAGCAGGGACCAGTCATTCCCTCCCACCTGATTCAAAAATACCACACAGTGTACAAAACTGACCTGTTAGAGACACTGAAAATCAGACAGTAAAGGAGAAGGGAGATGGGAATGAGGCGAGCATCCCATAACATGTGAGCATCCATATTTCCCAGGGAACATGGCCAGGCAGTGCTCAGAGGATTCCCAGAGCTGAGTGGAAGGAGGGGAAGTCTGGAAGGCAGAGGAGGTGACGAGCTCAGGGCAGAGTGCTGTAGAGGGAACTGTTGCTCCGAGAGAACCCTGGAGAGGGCAGACAGTCTACCTCAAGTCGTCCTCCGGGCACTCACTAGGTGAAGCTCCTGAAACGACTGGAGGCAGCCAGAGTGAGACAAGGTAATACCTTTAGGATTACAGAAATATCTAAACCAAAAATAATGATTTTGTGTAACATTTAGCAAGATGTGCAAATAAAATGAATGACAACAATAGTACAAATTACAGAACGGATAAGAAAATGGAAGGGCAATGTTTTTAAGATTTTATCATGTATATAAAGTGGTATACTATCAAATGAAAATAGACTGTGATAAATTACAAGTATATAATATAAACCTCAAACAATCATAAAGCAACATAGCACTTTTTTGGGGGAGGGGGACCGAGGATCAAACTCATAACCTTGCACCTGCCAGGCAGGTGCTTAGGCCACTGAGCTAAATCCCTGGCCCTATTCTTTGAGACAGGATCTCACTATGCAGCTCAGGCTGGCCTTGAACTCACTTTGTAGCCCAGGCTGGTCTCAAACTCACATCGATCCTCCTGCCTCAGCCTCCTGAGTGCTGGGATTAAAGGCATGCACCATCATGCCCAGCTACACAGCATATTTTTAAAAAGGAAAGAGTGAACAGATGAGATAAATGAAAAATGTATAGTACTCAGGTGGTAAATCTATTCTGTGACCTATATATAATCCCAACAAATTAAATTTAGGTGATCTCAATACATGAATTAAAAGCCAAAGATTGCCAGAGTAGATAAATTTTAGAAAACCAATCCAACCATATGCTGCCTACAAGAAATTTACTTAAAATATGACTCAAATGCTTTGAATGTAAAAAGATTGATGTAGACCATAAATACATTAATAAAAAGAAAGCTGGATTAGCTGCTGTATTAATATATGTTCAAGGATAATTCAAAGCACAGAATATGAGCAAAGATAAACAGCATTGTTTCATGGTGACAAAGTGTTCAATCCAACAAGTAAATATTTAGTTGTCCAGAAACACAGTTGCAAGGCATAAAGACTCATTGATAGGACTTAAAGAGGAATCTATCCATAACTGTGCTCTAAAGTTCTGATTCTTCCTCTAAGTGAAGAACACAAAGACAGAAAACTTTTGCATCTATAAAGATGGAGAAGATCTGGATACCATATCAACCTGGTATACTTCCAGAGAGCATGCTACCCAGCATCAGTGCGACCCACATTTAAGTGCTGAGAAGCACTTACCAAGACAAACTATATTCTGGAAAGTATTGTAATTTTCAGTAAGCTTGAAAAGATTCAATTCATACCAGTTTGTTCTCTGGAAAAGAACTTAACTGAGCTATTAATAACAGGAAATTAAAAGTGGAAAAAAACTATAAAATCTCCAAATATCTAAAATGAAGTTAAAGTATTTTTAAACAATCCATGTACCAAAGAATGAGTTAATAAAGAAATTGGACCCAGGCATGGATTCTGTAATCTCAGAACTCCAGAGGCTGAGGCAGGTGGACCATGAGTTAGAGGCCAGTTTAGGCTACATAAAGAGTTCAAGGACAGTATAAGCTACATAGCTGCATACCCAGACCACTTCTCAAGGGAAAAAAAATGGAAAGAAATTGGAAAATGTTTTAAATTGAGTGAAAACACCACATATCAAAATTTTCCAGATGTACCGACAAAGACGAACAAATCTAGAGTACTAAGTACCTATTAGAAAACAGGACTCACATCATTAATTTATACTTCCAAATCAAGCATCTATAACAAATAAGCTAAAAAGTAAGATATGAAAAAATATTACAGATCCAAGTAGAAATCAATGAAATAGAAAACAATAATAAAAATAATAGAAAGATTAATGAACTAGAAAGCTAGGCTGGTAAGGAAATGAAGAGAAAAGAGTCTTCTACCAGTACTGGGAATGACAGAGCACTAGAGTTCTAAAAACGTAAAACAAAAGGGTATTAGAACCAATTTATTTCAATAAATTCAGTAACTCCAAAGAAATAGAAAAAAGATCCCCAAAATAACAAAGCTACCAAAGTTTACTCAGGAGGAGATAATCTACTACAGATATTAAATTTAGTTGCAAAACTTTCCTACAAAGAAAATTCCAGGTTCTGAGAGCGTCACTGGTAAATTCAACTAAGCATGCAGGGGAGAAGCTAGAGTAATCTCATGCCGGTCCTTATGGGAGTGAGTGGCACTCCTGCTCTATTCTAGGAGGCCAGCAGCATTCTGTAATGAAAACAGTTACTAGCAAAGAGCTTACAGGAAAATACAAGAAAATCCTAACATAATTTACCAAGATACAGCAAGATAAAAGTCAGCTTATCCCAGGAATGAAGGGTTGCTTGAACATGAATAAATGCAATTCATCTTAGTAATAAAACTTAGGAAAACAAATATATCTGATGTCTTAGTTACTTTACACTCATTGCTGGGATGAAACACCTGACACCCAAAATTAGGGGAGGAAAGATTTATTTATCTTATGGTTTTTGGAGGTTTCAGTCCATAATCAGCTGGCTCCAAGGCAGGGTGGCATGGCACAGGGGCAACACTTCAAGGCAGCAGCCAGAGCAAAAATCAGCCAGAGTAAAAGGGGCCAGAGCAAGCCTCTTTTTTTCCCTTATATGGTACACAGGACACCTCCCCACCTCGAGGGTGGGTGTAGCATTCACAAATCTCCTTGCCTTCCTTTGCACAGGGTAAGGATACTTACAAAGTAAGAACCCTGGCTCCCTGCTGAGTCTCTCAGTTAAACTTCTGACCATCTCAAATTGACACAATGAACAGGTAATTGCTTGTGCTCTCTACCCCAAGATATAGAGCTGCTGAGTAACTTAATTAAGCTTCTAGACTTCTCAAGTTGACACAGTGTATAAACCATAACTCTCAATCAATATAGAAAAAATGTTTGAAAAAGTCTAACATTCATTTCTAATGCACATTCTCTGCAAACAATGAAAAAACTCTTCCTCAGCTTGAAGGACATTGTGTGAGAACCAGAGCAAACACAACTCTTTGTAGAAACACTGAATGCTGTCCTTTACATCCAAGAGAGAGACAATGATATACACTCTCATTACTTTTTTAAAGCACTTTTTAAAAAAAGTCTTAGCCAGTACACTAATGTGAGAAAAGAAATAGATGACATCTGTAAACAGAGAAAGCAACATAATTTTTTTTGCAAAAGAAAGATTACGTATGTAGAAAATCCTATGAAACTCACAGAAATGCTGCTTTGACAAATAAATGAGTATTAAAAAATTGATGTGTATAAGATAAATAAATAGGCAGCTCAAATGCAGCAATGGAAATAAGAAATTGTAGTTGAGGATAAAATAGCATTTATAAAGGATCATTAGTGTAAAATATTTAGGGATAAATCTGTCAATAGAAAAGCAAGACCTATTCACAAAGAAGTATAAAACATTTTGGAAGGAAATTGAAGATCTAATAAATAGAAAAGCGTAGTTCAGAAGACTCAGTATTGTCAAGATGCTGGGTCTCCTGAATTATTCTATGCAGTCACTGCTGTTTCAACCGAAATAACAGCACTCCTTTTGTTGTTATAGAAACTGAAAAACTGATTTTGTAGTTCATTTAGACATTCAAGCTATATAGATTAGGAACCCAGATTTAAAGAAGGATAGCAAAAGGGTAGATTCTCACTACTTAATTTCAAGGCTTACCCTGAAGATACAACAGACAGTGAGAGGTGGGCAGGGATACATGCAGACAGGCACATGGATGGCCTGGTGGAGCAATGGACCAACACATCTAAGGTCTGTCGATTTTCAGTAAGGATAACTCAGTGGAGGAAAATATAGTCTTTCAACAAATTTGCAGGAACAATCAGAATTTAGGTAAAAAAATTAATTTTCACCCATATTTTATACTATGGAAAAATTGAATTCAGACAAGATCAGGCATGTTCAGTGTGGTATGGGCATAGACAAATTCAAAAGAGGACACAGACCTAATGTAAAATATAGCATTGTAAAAATTTTGCTGCACATCATAAGGGGACACTTTTGTAAATTTATGGTAAACAAAGATATTTTAAATTTGACAGTAAACACATGATTCACATTCATAATGTAGAGCACGTGCTAATGAGAAGGCACCGCTGTTACAGTAATGATAAAAAACAGAGTCATAGATTGGGGGGAGATATTTGCAAATCTTCCTGAAAACAGGCATGTGCTTCAAATACAAAAGGTCACTCAAAATCAAACAATAAGGAAACAAGAACAAAAACTGGGCAAAAATTACAAACAGACACATCAGTGGAGAAGAGGGATGGGTAGAAAATCCTACACATTAAATGAGGTCAATACCATTTGCTACTAAGGAAACGCAAATGGAAATCTCGGGGTGCTTACGCATGCCTTCTGGACAGCGAACATCAGAAAGTCTGACCACACTAAGTGTCGGCAGAAACTGATGTGAGGTTACTGATGTGAGGTCCTGACTGCCTTGGGGTGACAGACTTCAGCACAGGCAGAGCCCTATCCAAGTTCTGAGTATGAGACGTTGTCTGCTGAATATCAAGCTGTCCAGGAGCCTGAGCCATAAAGATGCAGAAAGAGAAACCCCTTGGCTTGCTTCTCTGCTGCTCCCTCCAGAGGAAGTGTCTCTTTTGGGAAGCAGGGCTGCTTTTTTTAAAGTAAGAAAAATAGCTGTTCTTCACTTTCAAAACAATTTCTCTGCTATGTGCCCCCAAGATATCAAGCTTCAATCACAGAGGATAAGGGCATGGTGTAATGGCAGGACTGAGAGGTCTTGGAGCAGCTGGTGAGGGGACAAAGTTGACTGCTCTCTTAAAAGCTTCAAGAGGCTGGGATTTGCATTAGCAGCTTTTTTGTGCCAATATTAGGGAACTAATTAAAATTTATGGTTCATCTGCATAGTAGCTTCAGATGGAAACCAGCTGTGCTTATGATTTCTTGCAGAATTTACAGGTAAGTTATTTTAAATCTTAAACTATCTAAAAAAAAAAAGAAAAAAAAAAAGAAGAGAAATTCTCTGGGAAGTATTCAAGTAGTTTTACTGAGGATTCACAGGCCCAAGACTATTTTGCCACATTAATTAATCATTATAACAAGGCAGAAAGTTTTGAATTTTTGCCTGTATTTCATACAAGAGGAATCTGAGGGTACAGAAGTGACTTGTCTGAGATTCAAAAGTGAACCAAAGATTAAACTGTAAGTTCTGATGTAGGCCAGGGCTTTTTCCACACCCCCCATGTCTATATTTAGGCCCAGTGAAGAGGTCTGGAAAACCTATTTGCCCTTCCAGAGGTGAATTTGATACATTCCCACTTGCTTCAGTGGGGAAAGAAAACACTGAAGAGAGAAGCAAAATTGCAAGGGGCAGGGGAGCAGGGCAGCCACAGTCTCTATCTGGATATTTCATTTCCTAAAAATAGAGTTTGTCCCTCTGTGCATGCTGTATGTATATACTTAATATGACCACATGCGCCCTTTGAAATACTTCTTGGCCAGAATTTCTGATTTTTTATGCCTGATCAGGAACTGGTTTCATTACAAATGTCTTGCATTTTCCCCATCATGAAATTTTATATAAATTTTTCCTTCTAACTGCTGAGCTCTTTAAATATTTGTTTATGGTCAGATTTTTTTTTTTTTACCACTAAACACTATATCCTCTCTCATAATAAGCAACTCCAACCTTTTCTTTAGCAGTATTTTAAAGGGTTCATAAATTCAGTTTGATATGACCTTAGAACAAATACATAGTTTTTAAAGTAATAAAGGACCAGAGAACCCATGATTCCTTTAACATGAAATGTCCAGAATTTGCAAGTTTATAGAAATGCAAAGTGCATTAGTGGTTGGGTTGGGCAGGATGTGGCCAGCAATAAGAATGAACATTAATAAGTATAAGATTTCTTTTAGAATAAAAATGCTCTGAAATCATATTGTGGTTGCACAATCCTGAAAGTATTCTAAAAACACCGAGTTGTGTGGCTTATGAATTTTATCTCAATAAAGATATTAAACTATTAACTTTCTCCAAAATAGATCAGCACACGGAATTTCAGTACATTTAGATAGATCAATAAATTTAATGAATTTTAATAATAAGGTGTAGTTAGCATGCATTTTACAAGGGTTTGAGTTTTACATGAGTTCAAGCTAATTTTCTAATTTTTTTTTTAGCTTTTAGTTTATATCCAATGTTCAAAAAGCATGAATACTGGCTCTTAAACTTTTTGAATGACCTTTAGCAAGCTATTTAACTTTTTGAAGACTTGTATTTTTCATTCACAAACAAAAAACAATAGTATAGCTTTCTAGTTTTTGTTTGGAAGTCATGTATTTTGATACCTCTTGTGTTGTTTGTTGTTGCTGTTCAAGGTTGCTTGGGTACTGAGAGGTTTTGTGCATCAATATAAATAATATAAACTTTAGCATTCTTTTCTCTAGTTCTGTGAGGGACATCATTAGCATGTTGGTGGGGATCACAGTGAATCTGAGGATTGCTTTGGGTATTGTGAGCACTTTAGTACTGATTCTGCCCATTCATGAACACAGGATGTCTTTCCACTTTTTATGTTTTCTTCTATTTATCTTATCAATGGTTTATGCTTTGCAGTATAGAGATTTTTTGTCTCTTTGTATAAATATATTTCAGGGTTCTGTTTTCTTATTTTTTTTGTGTGTGCATTTCTTGATGGGATTGTTTTCTTGATTTCTCTCTCAGATCATTCACTATTAGCATCTAAAAACACCACTGATTTTCATACACTGATTTTGTATCCTACAACATGGCTGAGTTTATTTATTAGTTCTAATGTTCGTAGGTGGCGTCTTTAATCTTGTCACCTGGGACAATACACAAGTCAGGCAAGAAAGACAAGCACCATGTGACCTCTCTCATAGTTGGAATTTAAGGAAACTGATTTGACGGAAGTTGAGAGGCTGCAAACTAAGGAGTCTAGAGAGAGTGTGGAGGAGAGAGAATGAGGAAATTGTGACCAATAAATACAAAAAAGAAAGAAGTTCTCATGCTTTATTGCAGAGTAGGGCGATGAGGTATTATGTATTTCCAAACTCAAGTAGCATTTTGAATATTTTCACCACAAAAAAATGATAGCTACTTAAAGGGATAGATGTGCTCACCCTAATTTGAACATTCCACAAAAGAACATATCAAAACATTACATGGTACCCCATAAATACTATGATTTTACATGACAATTTTAAAAAGTCATAGAATTTTTAAGAAAGGCAATAATACTTCCTCCCTCACACATACATGCCAATATACACACACCCAAATGACTAACACATATTTCTTTCTGGGAAAGACTTTGGAAAGGCAGAAAAGAAGAAAAATACTGTCTCACATACACACATGAATGAGAAACACTCAGTGCAAGAGAACCACAAATAATGTGTATGGCGGCTTGGAAAGGATCTTTAGATTTTTAGCATCTAGACTCCCTTTGAAGATTCTCAGGATATGCATGTCTCCATATCACTGTTCCTCTGCTGAGACAGGATCCTGGAAATGCAACAAAATAGTGTAAGAAAGAGATAAAGAGAGACCCATTCCATGCCGTGAAAATCACCTGAGTTAATGCTTTGCCAGAGTTAAGTATTGATTATAAACTTCACGCAAGTCTGCAAGTTTATTGACAAGCAAGGCTAAGTTTACCAGCAGTACTTCGTTAAAAAGAAATATCACTTGGCATATTGGCAGCTAACTGTGTCAGAAGGGGGTTGAAATTATAAGCTTATGTAATTTTCAAGATGAAAATTGATTGGGATTGGGAAAATTTTTGTGATGTGACAGTTTTGGATTGGTGCATGAATTGGAATTTTTAAAAAGAACATTGCTGTTTGGTGAATAAATATTTTGCTCAGATAACCAATATGCTGACGCAATAGGAAGAAGTTTGTGCAAATGACTAAATTGTTTCTCTGAATAAAGTAACTTATAAGAATTTCACTAACGTTGTATCTAAAATGTCACTTCATGGTTGAGTATAGTTACCAGGAAAATCAATTAATTTGTCCCAGACACTGATGCTGAGAGTCTGCCTAAAACCAAAAAAAGTGAGAGCAAAATTTAGAATCGCTTTGATTGCCTGAATTAGACATACTATGGGAATATTGGAACCAGAAATTAGATCCATAACCAAAGGGAGTGGGGATGGGAAATGCATGATAAGGACGGGAGCACAGACATTGTAGTTGAGAGGCAGAGTATCCTTTAACTGTGCAGAACTCTACACAGGCAGAAAGCCATGAGACACAGGAGAATGGAAATGAAAGCACTCAGGTGAAGGCATGGAAATCTTCAGAGACAGTCACCTTCCAATGTGCAGTGGGTCTGGGGTTACAGTTATCTTCCTGTCACAAAATACGTCTAATATTCATCTTCATCTGGGTAGGTTATTTGCTCCAGAAGTTCATCACTCCTGATGGACTCCTGACAATCTCTACTGTAAGGTTTTCTGACAGGAAGATGGTCCAGAGGTCACCCTTAGGAGATATAGTTCCAGGGTCTAAACTCTGGAATTTAATTGGTCAATGCACACGTTCTCTTCTAACATGATCTTGATCCATTTTTCTTTCCATCGCATTTAAATATCAGCACCTCAAAATTTGGAACGCAGTAAAAGTTACTTGGAGGCTATGAAGAAAAGACAGGTTGTACCTATTGGTCATGAGACTGATTGAAAGGTATGGATATTTTGAAGTAATTGCTGTCTGCCAAACTGGAGTTAGAAACTGGTGTAATACTTCATATAATAGTGAACATGGCAATAGCTGCATATGGTGAGAGTATATGACTCCCAGAGTATGGAACCATGACAATGAGAGGGAGAAACTGCATCAAGAACCCAGGGTGACAGATATTTGGACAATCAGTGACCTGTACTGTGCTGAGTGTCCTTACCCTGTGAGGGGAAGAGCAGGTCTGGTAAGAGGCACGTCTCTCAGGGCTCTGAGGACAACCTCAGCAAAACTGGAGTTGTCCACTTACTCCCTAACTTGGGAAGAAGCACAATGAAGTTTATGTGCATATTTTCCTTTTTTTTTTTTCTCAAGCTATGCAACTCTGACCAATAAAATTTTAAACAATTTTGAGAAAAATCAAACAATCAAACAATGACCAGGACACAATCAAAACTCATTACATAGTGTAATTATATGAAAGCCGAAAAGGAGCTCTGGGCTCAGCATGGTTCCACATGGCTGAGCACAGACAGTCTCCACGGTGGGGTTCACAAACACTAAGGAAGGTTTTCCCTACGCAGACTGAGGCGTGCATGGTCCCCAGGCCATCCATCAGCGATTTTGTGTGCGAGTCTGCAAGGTTCCACACGAGGTCCTCTGGCACCACCAAGCGGCCACCCTGAGAGCCCCTCTCGTCACCCTCCTGTAATTCACCACTAAGTTCCTCCACTATCTCCTTCTGCTGCTGGAGCCCGAGTTTTGAGTTCCATCGTTCTTTGTAATGTAGCTAGATGCATTTGTCACCGTCGGTATTCCACCTCCATGCTCCCCTCAATTCCAGTGTGATGCTTTTCTGCTTTGCATACAGTAAAGCTATTTTGGCTTTTTGGTGGCTTTGGGGTTTGTCAAATGCTGTCATAGACACATCACACACTACTGTGCAGAACAATTCCACCAGCTACTGTTTCTCGTGAGTGGTTCATTTTTAATCAACCCCTTCCCAAACCCTTGGAGACTGCTATCGTTTCTGTCTCTATAGCCTTTCCTTTCCAGGTCAAATGTAAATGGAAAAGCATAGCATGTACCCCTTGGGTCTGGATTGTTCAAGGCACCCAAATAGATTTAAGACTAATCATAGTGGTGTGTGAATTGCTTACTCTTTGACCATTGTATGATTGGAGAACAGTCTGCTTACTTGTTTCTGTGTGAGAGACACATGGTTGTTTCCACTTTAATATGTTATGCATGAAGCTGTTATAAACACTGCAGACACCTTTTTGTGTGAATGAGGCTTTCCATTCACTCAGACGCTATTTAGTGGAGTGTTTCCTAGGCCCGCTGTGTTTATCTTGGCCAGAAACTGACAACGTTGATTCTGAGTTGCTGTGGTACTGTGACCTCCTTATTGACAAAGGATGAGACTCGCGATGCCACCTCCACATCAGTAATTGGTACTTTTAGTTTGTTTTTAATTTTAATGCTAATTTTAATTTTAATTTGAGATGGAGACAGAGAGACAGACAGAGAAAGAGACACAGAGACAGAGACAAACAGAGAGAAACAGAGAGAGAGAGACAGAGAGACAGAGATCTCAATAGAAGCACTTGACCAGACATGTGGTTTGGTACTAAGTTCTCTGAGGCTGTGTCTCACGTTTTCACTGAATCTTTTGCAGTGCATGATTCTTAGTTTAGTTAAATTTTTCAAGAATTCTTTTACAGAAAGTGCTCTTAGTGAAGCATATAGAAACTAATTGCTAAAAACTAAGGTTACACAGCTTTTGCTTTATGCTTTCTTCAGAATATTTTGCAGTTTTCCATGCTACATCTGTGTCTATAATTCAGTATGGATTAATAGCTGCGTAAGGTACAAGGCACAAATTGGTGTTCATTTTTGGCATACGCATACACAGTTGTTCCAGCACTACTATGAAATTATGAAAGGTGTCTCTTTGCCAAGTAAAGTGATTGTACCTTTGCCAAAAATCACTCGTTAATAGATGTATGAGTCTATTTCTGTATTTCCTATTTTGTTCCATTGGGTTGTTTACTGCAACATCAACATCACATCATATTGATTACCATAGATTTATAGAAAGTGTGAAAGTTGTGTAAAGTGAGTTTTATAATTGTTTTGTTTTGCTTGTTTATTTTTTTTCTCCTAAAGTGTTTTGGTTGTTTTCATTTTTTTTCTTCAGGAATTGTTGAGGTTATTGTAATGTTTTTGCCTTTCTGTCTGAATTTTAGATGCAGAGTGTTAACATCTACAGAATGAATTTGGAGGAGATCACATTGATGGAGTTATGGAGAAATGGAGGGATTAACATCTTTGACAAAATGAGCCATCTAATCAATAATACTCTGTATTTTCCTAATTCTTTAGCTCTTTTTACTTTTTCTCATCAGTGGTTTTGTAGTTTTTAATCTAGAAATCCTGCACATATTTTGTTATATTTATACCCAAGTGTTCTGTTTGTTTGGGTGTCACTGTGATATTTTTAATACTCAAAATATAAATATTCTTATGAACATTTTAGGCATACAATTAAGAAGTTGACCTATAATAAATGCTAGAGGGGCTGTGGGGAAAAAGGAACCCTTCTCCACTGTTGGTGGGAATGCAGGCTGGTGCAACCACTGTGGAAGTCAGTGTGGAGATTCCTCAAAAAGCTAGGATTGGAGGCCCCATTTGACCCAGCTAGTCCCCTTCTGGGTATTTTTCCAAAAGAACTAAAAACCACAGTGATATATGTGCACCTTACGTTTATAGCTGCACAGTTCAAAATAGCCAGATCTTGGAAACAACCTAAATGCCCCTCAACTGAAGAATAGATGAAAAAGATGTGGTATTTTTATATAATGGAATACTGCTCAGCTATAAAGAACGATAAACTAGAGATTTTCACTCTTAAATGGATGTGCCTTGAAAATATACTTGTCAGTGAACTAAATAAGTCACACATACGTAATCATCATATTGTTGCACTTATGTGACAAACTGAAAGAAAATCCATGTATGTATGTAAAAAATAGTTAAAGAAAAAGAATTTTGAGTGAAAAGTAGTTGTGACAGGGTCATTTTCAGATTACATTTTTACTGTGAATTGTTCTTTTGAAAATAAACAGCAGTCATAACAAAAAAATAGTCATACAGTTGGTTTCTCTTGATTCATTGAGGGGAAAGTTTTGTGATAATAATTTTTCGGACAATGTGTCATATCTCTATCTTATACCCTAAACGACTGCTGTGAATGTAACAACATGCAGTGTGTCCATTAGTGTTACTCTCCTATTGACCTGCTTTGAAATTCTGCTTTATTGTAATCTCTTGCTTTTTTCTCTTTAAAATAAATAAAAGAAAAAAAGAACTAGGAGTAAAACCTTCACACAATTGTTAAAAAAAATTTTAGGTGTACATAATGATCATAATGTGTATATAAATATTTCAGGTTTTATGTAAGTTGTTTAATTTATGGGCACAAAGATTTCTTACCTAACAGAGTGCAGATTTTTTTATTTTCTAATACAAAATTTTAGTGTTCTAAACGTCTCTTTAAGGACTTACTAACTATGACCCACAAAATTTGTATGTTGTATTTTTGTTTTAATTTAGATCAACACATTTGTATTTCATCAAAGTATTTTTAACATGTCTTTTGGTCCATGGGTTATTTAAAAGTATGTTCTTTAGGTGCCAAATATTCAGATTGTCCTGCTACATTTCTTTCCAGTTAATTTCACTTTGGTCTGAAAACCTACTTTAGTTTTTCTCCATTCTTTTACCATTTTAAAGCTAACATCATGACATAAAATTTTTATTTTGGTGAATATTTGAATTTTTTAAAATGTACTTTTCTATTGTTAGGGGAGTCTTCCATGAATGTCAACAGCAATTGTTTAATAGTGTTTATAGGAAATAATAACAGAAAAAAGTAAAGATTGGTTTGGCAACATTTTGCCACAAAGTCTACAAATGAAAAAATAAAGTATAAATGAAAAAATAAAAATGATTATCTTTTGCTCTTCAAAAGACATTAAAATTACTTCACAGGACTGAGGAAAAAGATTTGCATGATAAACATGGGGAAAGGGCTTTTCTGAATAATAATGTACAACTCAATAATACAAAAAAATTTCATGCAAATATGGATAAAGATTTTAATGGATGCTTCAGCAATGACAGAAGATGGAGTAAATGCAGAAAGCCAAAGAAATACATCCATCAGCAATGGATTTCAGGAACTATAGATGAAATCCACAGAGACACATCCTCAGAGCAATCTGAATTGCCAAAGCCTAAGAGTGTGACCAGATGAAGTGTTGCCAAGAACTGAGGGCAATGTGAACTTTAGTATCTCTGGGAAAATCCTTCAGAAAACAGTTTATCAAGTCTATAAATGACAAAACATACATCTGTCATGCAACCTAAGTATTCTATTAGAATTAATACATTTGAAACACAAATTTTTAAAATAAATGGTCATGTCACCTTTTATTCACAATAACCCAAACTAGAAATAGCCTAAATGTCCATCAACAGAGAAATAAGTAAATAAACAATGTTATATTCATGCAATAGAATACTAGATGCTCATAAAAAAGAACAAACAAGGAAAATTAAGCAAAAGTTTTGAATGTAAATTTGTTACATAAAATAAAAGAAGCCAGATAAAAGTTAAGGAAGAGTATACACTGTAAGATTCTATTTAGGTAAAATTCTAAAAAATAAAAACTATTCTACTATGAAAGACATAAGATTGGTGGTTGTCTACAGACAGAGATAGATGGAGGATTAGACTCCAAGGATCTTTTAGGTTAATGGGAATATTTTTCATAAGATCTCTCAAGATAGCAATTTAAATTTGTGTAGTTTATTTGAAAATAATTATATTAATATAAGATAAGATAAAGACATTTTCAGCTAAATAACAGCTAATACATGTCTTGCGTGGGAACTAAACAAGTAATAAATCATAAAAATAATTCATCCAGCTGAAAAACTCAAACTGATACCAGAAGAAGTAATCAATAAAGAATTAAGAATTCTAGAAAAAGCAAATACAAAAAACACTAACTGTTTAAAGCAACAATAATATTAGTGTGAGCTTTACAAGGTGTAGAGTAAAACTTCTTATTTCAGTGATTCACTTTGGAAAAATAGGAGTTAAAATGTGTATCAACTTCCACAAGCAATGTGAACATTATGTACTATACACATGTACTAATAAAATGAAACTAAACATAAATAAACAAGAAAGATAAACTTTATATTATAATTTAGTGTAAAAATGGTGTTGAGACGTGAGCTTTTTGCATATTCATGGAACTACTGAAACTATTGATTTAAATGTTAATTACTCAAAAATGTATATTGTATTTTCTAGAATAACTGCTAGAAGAAATATAAAAGAATATGATTGAAATACAATAAAAGAGAATATAACTGATAAAATAATTTATTTTAAATAAATCAAGAAAGGTGAATAAAGAAACAAAATTAGACAAGAATCAGATAAGAGTGAAAATTTAAACACAATTAATAATAACATTAAATGCAAAAAACTGAACAATTCCATTATAATACAAAGTTTAACAATATGCTTTTTTAAAATGACCCAACATGATATAGCTTATAGGAGACGTATTTTAAATAAAAGGACATAGACAGTTGAAAGACATAAAGTAGAAGCCATGAAAATATCTGCCAAGTGAACTGGTATAACTATATCAGTATGGGAGAGTTTATTTTTGAAAGGACCAAAAATTTACTGAAATGGGATAGTTCATAAAAAGAAGACATAAAACTCACAATTGCATGATATCATTAAAGATAGAAAAATATTGCCAAATCAAGAAAGGAAAATATCCATAAACATAGCTGAGCATTTTAAAACAGTTTCATGAGAATAAAAGCTCCAAAGAAAAAAATTGGTGGCCATGAATCTGCATGACACGGCTCAGTTCTCCTAAATGGTGCATAAAGGACACAGTTCTGTGTGCACAGTTGTGGCACACACTTTGTTCACATGGTCAAGGAACACTTTAACCAACACTGACTGGGTCATAAGACACAGCACAATAAATGAGTGGATATACTCACACCAAGTGTGCCTCCTGGTACCACGCATGACATCGTAAGGTGCAGCCGGAAGGCGACTGCATTCACCTCCCCGCACGCTTCTGTTCTGTTCAGGAGTCCAAGAAGGCGCATGCTGCAGCTTGGAGCCTTTCAACTTGAAAGATGATGAAAACACGGCCCATCAAAGCTTGCGGAATGGAAGCTAAAACAGGGCCTGGAACAGCATGAGAGCTTTCATGGTACATATTTAAAATCACAAGAAAGCACCCCCAGAAACTAGAAAAACAGCAGGATATTAAACCCAAAGGTAAGAAATTACAAACTGAGATGTGGAAGGTTTCTGAATGAGCACATAGCAATTTGATTTTCCTTGGCCTAGATGTTTCTACCTGAAGAGCAACCAAAACTATATCCTCACCATCTTACACACTTCGGCTCCAGGCTCTGTGTTAAGGTCTGCAAGAAACAGAACACACAATCTACATGAGATTTTCAAACTAACACATTCCAACTGCAATAAACTCAAAAGAATACCAATAAAATCATTTTTCAAAGGCCTAGTACTGAAACACCAGCTCCCGCCCGGCCACGACTGCCCCTCAGAGGGGCTGAGCAGTGCCCTGAGCAGCAGGGCTGGGGAGGCCCCGTCCCACCCGGCTCCGTTCTTGGACCTGGGCCCTGACTCACAGGAAGCCTCCAGACCGGCCTGCGACCCGCCAAGCTTCCAGCTGCGCACTGAGGCCAGCGCTCCGCTCAGGCGGGATTGCTTCCTTTTCCCCACCAAAATCAAAGGCATTTCCAGGGATCGCTTTACTCCCACACCCCAGCCTCAGGATGGAGAGGAAAGCGTTATCTTTGCTGCTCTGAGTAGAAGGAGATAGCATTCAGAAAGATGCTGGCCCTGTACTCTCCAGCTCCTTGGAAATAGGTTAAGACTCGGGAGCCTCAGTTCTACCCTTTCCCGGAGCTGGTGGTGCAGAATGCCAGCCACTGGAAGCTGAGAGAGGTGGGCGTTCAGAAAGAGGAGGGGAGCAGGGGCAGGCTGCGGCCAGCACCCAGGACAGACGGTAGGGGCATGGGCAGTGTTTACATTTACCATCCTAAGACATGCTGAAAACTTACATTCTTCTTTTTAAACAAAAATTACTAATTAGGTCAAGCTTTCAATTTTAGCTGTCACACACTTTCCATCACCAGCTGGATGTTAAGTTCACCAACTGCTTGGCCCAAGGAAGAGTTCTATCACCCCACGGGAGGCTTTGGTGCGAAACCCAAGCTCAGCCCGAGGCCTCTATGCCCACTGAAATTGTAATAACAGGAAGAAGGTGAGGGGAGACGGGCAGCTGTGGAGCCGGTGGGGTACAGCTAAGGCCGCAGGGGCTGGCTGTGTGTGGAACTGGCCGTGGGAGTCTCACTCGGTCAGCAGAGGGACAGTCATCTTGTCCTAATGCAGCAGTAAATCCGCCTTGCTCCTGACTTGTGACCACTTGCTTAGCGCCTTGGGGTGGACCACAAATAGCAATAAATAACTGAGCCCATCAGTATTGTGAAATGCAAATCCTAGGTTTGAAAATGTGTTTCGACACAAAGTCATGGGAATGGAAGTACAGGCAGCAAAACAGAGTTACATAACAGGGCTAATAAATTACAGATGTCAAGCAGCAGATGTGGAGGGAGAAAGCTGCCTCGGCGGTGGCACACCACAGCTTGTGTAGGGTTCATCGCAGCATAACCTAGGGCCTCACAAGTCACCGCCTTGACATCCTGACAAGAGTTTAGATAAGCAGAAAGAATTAACGTTGTCGTTCTTATTTTCACAACTGGTGGGGCAGACAAAAGAAGAACGCTGTAAGTTATTCACAGCTAAGGCTGTGGCAATGAGAGTCAAGCAGAGGCCTTGCGACTGCCAGGATCTGTGATTGAGGGAAATAATTCCACTAGAGCAGCCCAAGGCCAGGTGCGGAGGATGCGCACTGACACCCCCTGACTCTGCTGGAGAGTTTGAACTTGGCAGGAGAAGCAACAGGGTACATGAGTTTGGGGTTTTATAAAACTTGACGGTTGTAGCGAGTTTCCCGGCTCCTTACCCCAACACCACAGGTTGTTTGATGTTGGGTAATTCACTTCCTATGCTGATTAATCTTGATTGTCACTTTGCCTGGACTCTGAGACTCTCGGAGGGTGCTTACCTCATCAAGGGTTAATCCACCCGTGAGTTAATAGCTGAATGGGGTGTGCAGACGAAAAGTAGGGCCTGGTTTAAGGAAGGGATGATGCGTGTGTGACCCTGGAGGCCGTACCTGATCTCTGGGCCCTTGCTCTCTGGCTCTTCCCCTGCTCTCTGCTTCCCATATGCCAAGAACGGAGCAGTTTCCCTTCACCATGCCCTTCTCCCATGATGCTCCTGCTTTCCAACCAGCCAACCAAGGACTGAAAACACGAGCCAAAGTAAACATTTCCTCCTTTAAATTGTGTATGTCAGATATTCTGTAACAGCAACAGAAAGCAAACCAATACCCTTCCCCTCTCACAGTCTCTGTTTACTCGTTTCTGAAATGAAATCATAGCAGTGTCTAACGCATGGGAGCATCCTGAGTGTTTGTGGGAACAGGGCGTTTCATCCGTCAGGGCATGGTGACTTCTGGTTAGGAGACTTTTTCTAATCAGCTTCGCTAAATGTCATAGCTTCACACATGACCAGCTTTCTTCTTCACTCACTCCTCTGGCTGAATTATGCAGTTCTAGGTGAAATAAGCCAGGATAAAGGAACTCAAGATTGTCGGTGACAGGTGGAGACCATGACACGGGGAGAAAGTGCTCCTTGTGGCATGGAGAGGCCCAACAGTGTCCGCCCAACATCGGGCATAGGGAGGATGTCCCAGCGGAGGGAATGCGTGCTCAGGACTGAGGCTAAAGAACACTCAGGGAAGGGACTCGGCATGTGGTCAGCAGGCAAGTGAACCTCTCTAGCCCTGCACTGTGGGAGGGGAGCAGCTGCTGCCAGTGAGGGTTCAGCCCCTGGTGATGCTACTGGATGGGATCTATGTCCTGAGGAAGAGCAGCCAGCTAAGGAAGAGGAAGACACAGCCTTTGCCCTGGCATGGAAAGCAGGAGGGGCTGTGAAGGTGGTGACCACACCCAGCTGGAAGCCGTGGGCAGCACTCTATGGGCTTTGACATCACTGTCACCCCTAGTGCTTCTTTTCCTGCACTCTCCTGAACTAAGACTTACATGCTGCTTGTTTCCCGACTCTCACCTTGCGTCTTGTACAACTGCAGTTCAAACCATAGTTTGAGTGGAATTTCAGATCTGTGCAAGATGGCAGAGACCTGTCTTTTCCTGGTCTTTTCAATAAGGGTGACTAGAAACTTTGAAGGTAAAATGGTGCCAGAAGCAACTGAAGGGAGAGCTCTGGGTGGTGGCTGCACAGAGGTGCCGGCTTGCTGCCAGGGCTGGTGGAAGGGCACGGTGGCAGGCTGAAGACGACCCAGACCTGCCTTCAGCAGGACCGCGCCAAGGTGGGCTGGCTCCTTCCGGGTCTGACAGGCATCACCGAGGTGGCCCCAGGTATGCAGAGCACCACCACACAGGGCTGGGCAGGAGAAGCCATGAGGTCCCCACTGCCAGAGTCCCTTCTCCCCCAGCAGCATAAAGCCATCTTGCAATCCTGACAGGAGCTGCCCCTCTCTAGTCTGGTCCAGGAATCTGCTTTCATCCTGTAGGCTTGAGACTCTCCTTCCTCCCCAGAGAGACTGGGCAGCTGGTGGGACACCATTATGGGGATCTCCCCATGTCCAGTCCCTGACCTCTATCCTCATGGGTCTTAGAATCCTCTCTCAAATGGGCAAGTGACAAAGAACTAATAAAATCATAAACTGAATAAAGAAATACAATTGATTGATATTAGGGTCAAGATTAATCAAGACTGGGGTTATCTGAGGAGGATTTTACACAGTTCTCATAAAAATAGTGTATCAACAATTATATATTCTCTCAAAATAAGTGAAAAAATAGAAACTCTCAGCCTAAACACATGCAATATAAACCATAGTCCAGTGAATTTTAAAGGAACAGTTGAAATACAATGACAGAAATAAATAAACTTTAATAGGTGAGCTCAACATTGGGTGCCACAGGATGGAACTCACTCAATCAGAATGATAGCAAAAAGGCTGGAAAAAATGAAGAAATTCAGGGCAGGTGGGGCAATAACAAGAGACCCAACATTCATCTAACAGAATCCCTAGAGAAGAAACAAATGGTAAGACCACAAGAGAGCACTGAGAAGTGATGACCTTGGAGACTGGACCTGAGATACATGGCTTGAGGGAAGGAGCAGACCCAAAGATGTGCAGCAAGAGGCATGTGCCAGAATGCATTAGAATCCAACTCTTGCAAATATGCAATCAGTTTAAAAAGGAGAGACTAGAAAGGGACGTAGAAGTGAGGCTTTCACATTCCATTCCAAGTGCTAAGTTGTTGGTGCTAGTAAGTTACAGTAAGGCAGCTATTGCTTAACCAAAGCAGCCACTGTCAAAACTGTACGCAGGGAGCCCCTCAAAAAGACTATCAGTAAATCAAGATGGATTCCCTGAATAATGCCCAAGTAGCACAAAACAGGAAGAAAACAACAAGAAGAATACCAGGAAACAAACAGATGCCAAACAGTAAAATGCAAGCTGTAAGCCCTAACATAACAGTAATTATATTAAATGTGTAAAGGGTCTGAATACATCAACCAAAAGACACCAACTAGCAGAGTATGTAAGAGAAACAACTGCACACACTTTACAATAAAGTCAATAACAGTTTAAGTTTGATAGTCGAAGGATGAAGAGATATAAAATGTGTGACAATTAATTTAACAAAGAAGTGGCTATATAAATTTGATAAAGTAGACCTCAGAGCAAATAAGACTGTTAGACATGGGGGCATTACACATGTAAGAAAAAGATCAGCCCATCTGGGGGTCGCAATGACTCTCAATGTAGGCACCAAAGAGTAGAGCCTCAAAATGCAGGAATGAACAACTCGGAGTGCAGGGCGGAGCTGTGGGCTCCAGTGTGGGCTCCGGGCTGTTGATTGAGCAAAAGGCAGATGCGGCTGGGTGGTGCGGCCTGGGCAGCACACTCGGGTAACCGACATCAGATGCGCATTCCTACCTCCAGCACTGGGCAAGGCGAGCCTCACACGAGTGCGTGCCTGAAAAGGAGGCTCCATAAGCTGAAAAGCTGAGCCACACAGAGTTTGATCTTGCACAGAATGGCCCAAACTGAGGAAGGAGCAGGCACTGACTGTCCATGGGAAAATTTCTGAATGCCAGAAAATTAAACAGACTTCTAAATCCACCATGGTTCAAACACGGAGTCTCATAAGTTACCAAAAACCCCCATGTAGAACTGAATGGAAACAAAAATAAAATATTTTGAAATGTGTGGAGTTGACTAAAGTGGTGCAGGGAAGACAATCTATACCACTAAATGTTTATACTAGAGAGTAAAAATTTGAACTCAATAATCTAAGTTGTTACCTCAAGAAATTAGAAGAACAAAATAAACCAACAGTAGGTGGATGGAAGAAGATGCTAAACAGAAGAAATAAATAAAAATGAAAATAAAAAAATCAATAGAAAAAATAATAAAGTCAAAATCTTGTTCTTGAAAACATCAGTGAAATCAATAAATTCTAGCAAGAATGGCAAATACAAAAAGACAAAGACAGACAGAAATAACAAGTATATAATAAAGGCTATCACTGCAGGAACAGCAATTAAAAGGAAAATAAGGTAGTAAAACAATCAATTTAGGATCCAAATTCAACACTTTATAAGAAATAAACTAAAAAGAAAAAAAAAGAAATAAACTAATTCCATGAAGCCATACTGTAAACTCTTGGTCAAGGTGAAGCAGGTTACTGAAACAGTCCCATACTACTAAAAACTTTCAGTTGTTACTAAAACCTCCCCAAACATAACTCCAGTTTGTAATTTCACTGGGGGATTCTACAAAACATTTAAAGAAGAAGGTTTAACACCAATTTTACACTTGCTCTTCCAGAAAGCAGAAGAGAGCAACACTTGGCAATTTGCTTCATCAACTAGAATGATGCTGATATCCAAACCGAGTCTGTACGGACACCGTGGGCAGGGCCAGCCCCCTCTACCTGCTAAAGGACACTTCTTCTCTGCTTTAACCTCCTGCAGTTCTTCCCAGGAGCCCTCGGTGCCCGCTAAGTAGGATCCTAGCAAGCTCTCCTGCCAGCTGCCAAAGTGAAAGTTCAGGAGTCCCAGCGGGGCTCCTGGCTGGATCCACACAACGCTGCACTCACACTTTACTTGTATGACTTGGGTAGAGCTAAGGAACCCGGAGTGCAGGCCCTTTAGGAGGACTGCACACTCTCCGGGTGGTTTCGTTCTGCTCACCAGTCTCCCACATCCACGCATCTGCTTCCGTGCGTTATAGTTCTATGCTGTTTTTGATTCAAGAGAAATTATTACTTTACTGTTATCATTTGCACCACTGTGGCTTTTTATATTTTCTCACACAATGCTCCCTCTTCACTGGGTGCCATTTTTCATTTCAGAGCTCCATCCTGGGATTATTTTCCCTTGCTCTCT
>RJWM01027364.1:0-26909 GCA_004363535.1 Dasyprocta punctata
AATGGAGGTCCAGCCAGAGAAAGTGTCAAGAAAGAGGCCTGAGGCCAAACCTAGAAATCTGCATTTTTGAGACAGGGTGTCAGAGGCTCAGTCAGGTCCCAACATCAGCTGGAGAACTCTGTCATGGTGTGAGTTCTAGGGTTCCGACCGAGTACACTGAGAGATGCCAGCCAGTGCCAGCCCAGGTTCTAGCCCTGTGGTCATCAGGTTTCTGATGATAGAGGCCATACCTGGATATGTGTCCCACTGTCACTGGCAAACTACACTGCCCACTCCCACCCCCCAACCATTGGTGCATTTGCTCCTGAACTCTGTACTCATATTTGGGTTATTGATTTAGCACAGACATATTATGAAGACTCATTTCTAAAACCATTTTTTATTACTGAAAATTCACCAAAGTTCTATCTTGGATGTTCCTTGAGAGATAATTTCCTTCTCATCTTTTATCAATCTCATATTCCCATTTGATCTCTGTATAATTAAGAACTAGAAAGAAAATCTAGAACAAGGTATTGGGGTATGCAAAATGAAAACCAGAAGAGGTTATTCAGACACCTGTCAAATTTCAGACTCAATTAAAAAAAACTTGTTGGCATTCACTGAATCTCACTGTGTGTTGCAGCATTCAGATCACAGATATTGTGGTCCAGACCCAAGGCTGCTTTCACCCCTGATATCCACACACATCCCTGTCTTCATACCCATCCTACATTTGTCTATCCTGAAATTTTAACAGATGCACAGCTCCATGTTAACATTCACTCACATGGTGGCAGTAGACCACCCTGTAAGGCCCTGTGCAACTCCACGTTGTGTGCTCACCCATTACAGTGTAGTTACCCTCAGAATAGCTATGCCCCATCATTTTGCCAATGGTGAAGCCAGTGGTTTCCAAACCATAGTCTGTGCAGCTTTGCCGGGGGCCCCAGCCATCCCCCTCAACCCTACCTCTTCCCTCTGCTTTAGCATACTGTTCAACTAGAAGACCTGTAAACTTTTTTGTTGTTGTTGTTGTTTTGTTTTTTTGTTTTTTGCGGCACCGGGGATTGAACTCACAACCTTGCACCTGCCAGGGCAGGTGCTTAAGGCACTGAGCCAAACTCCCAGCCCTGGTTTTTGAGGCAGGGTCGCACTATGTAGCTCAGGCCGGCCTTGTGCTCGCGTTGTAGCCCAAGCCGGCCTCGAACTCACAATGCTCCTCCTACCTCAGCCTCTGGAGTGCTGGGATTAAAGGCGTGTGCCAAGACCTGTAAACTTTATCTTGGACTTCCTTATCCCAAAACACACATACACACACACACACACACACACACACACGTACATGCATTTTTTGGGAAAGTTTAGCTTTTGCTACTAATAATGAATGGAATACTGAAATGAGCCTATGACCTTAGCAGACTCCTGCTGCTAAAATAACATGTAAACTCTCCGTCATGATACTTTATTTCAGATTTCAAGGAGCTTTCAACCCCTAAGATTTTTATTACAGTATTGCTGATATTAAGGCTCATTTAGTCCCCCTGAATTTTAATGTTAATGAAATGGTTCTGAGTCACCCCTGTTGTGCCTGCTCAATGGTGCGAGGTGTAGTCCAGCAGGCAGGATCTGGCTTTCTCTCCATGCTCATGGGCTGAGGGTCTTCCTGGGGACTTTTGGAAGTCCAGGCTTCTAAAGGAGTCTAAGTACCTCCTGGCTGGCCCATGTTCTCTTGGCTCTTCTGTTGGTCTGGGTAGGACGCAGAGCAGAGAGGCCGGAGCTTCCCTCACCTGCATGAGATCTGATCACCAGCAGTTGGGAGGCTTTTTCTTATCAGTGAAGGATTGCAAACACTTGGGACTGGTCAAATCGATGGCTTCCATAAGGCTTTTGCCTGCTGGCTGCCCTTCAGGACTCCTCTTTTGTGTGCTAGAGGTTGGCCAGGAGGCATCAGGCAGCTGTAGAGGATGGAATCATGGCTGTTGTGTACACAGTGGGTTATCTGAGCCTCCAAAGCCACATCCATTCACCCCTGCTGCTCTGCCCTGACTGTCACCTTCACAGCAAGAGAGGGTCCCGTGGGACCTGCTGATGGTGAGGACCAGTGAGGAGGAAGTTGTGTTGGAGTTCAGCACTTAGAAGAGCACACAGGCCTCTGAGTGCAATCTCGGAGAAGCATTCAGGACTTTGGTGGTGAAGGTGGAGAGAACCACACGATCTTCAGGGAGTTTCAGCATCTCTTGAAGCATCTCAGCTTAGTGCCTCTCTGCTTTTGCCTCTCATTCCTTTGTTCCCTGTAGTTTCTCATTTGATAGTTCAGCACCCATTTGTTCATTTTGAGGGCTGATGGATAATACACTAAGTTCATTTGATTATTAGGAATAAGATCAATTCAGACCTGGACACCAAAACACCCCCTATCTTGAGAGATTCTGATTTAATTCATGTGCAGTGTGACCTGAGAATCAAAGTTATTTTAAGGAAGAGTCTAATGTGCAAGGAAATCTTCCACATGGTGAAGGGACTATGGTAATGCCCATGGAAAGGACATAACATGGGGGACATTGGTGTGTGGATGGTGTGTGGTCCTGCAGGTACCTGCTGTCAGTAGTGCCCATAAACAGAAAGGCTTTGTGCTTTTCTTCTCTGAAAACCAGTCACTGCTGCAGGGCTAGGAGCAGAAACAATGTGAGTTGGGCAGGTTGGGTGAATTACGAGCCAAGCCTTTGAGAAAGAGGAGCCAGGAAGCCAGCACAGCCCAAAGCTGTCACCCAGGAGACCAGTGCCTCACACAGGTCTCTCCAAGGTAGTGGCAGTGGTACCTACCTGAAGGTCACTACATACAAAGTCACTGTCTCCAAATCAGCATGAGGCTTACTTGTAGATTTTAAGAGGTGTCAGTGTCCTGATTTTGACTGGTGACTCCAGAAATAACTGCCTATCAGTGGATACCTCAAGAGTTCCCACAGCTGTCCCCTTGGGGCTGATGTGTAGTGTCCTCCCCATACCCTCTGCTGGAATCAGTGGTTCCCATACTCGTGAAGCCTGTATCACTTCACCTGATATGCACCAGCTCTTAACTTTGCATTTGATTCCTCCAGAGCCTGGAGGCTTTTGGCTTTGGTATAATGTGCTATAATTCTGAAGGGCACTGCCTGGCCTACAGATGAGACTCCAGAAGACAGTACCCAGCTGTGAACCTTGCAGTCTCATGGAATGTTACAGAGCTGCCCAGTCTTCAGTGAGGCTGAAGCCCAGGCGACCTAAGAGGTCAGGGCTGAGCACACCTGAAAGAGTGTGCACCCTCCTTCACAACAGAAGAAACATTTTAAGAGACTTTGGGGAAAGAATTCTAATTACGGAGCTGGAGAATGGATGCTCTGACCTGGATGATTTCTAAATTCTCAAATCAAGTTACTAGGGGAACTGATTAAGCCAATCTGTTAATATGATTTTACTAGAAAAGAGAAAGTTCTTCAACAACCATTTGATTTCTATAAATGAAAAAAGCCATAATCTTATATCTGGAGACTGTTCTGGATATGGCATTGTTGATGAATAATCCTTCATATCCAAAAAGTGTATGTAATATGTTGTCAAAATTTTAGGACCATTTTAAGGGTATGCTGTTGATTCAAATAGGAACAATCCTTATGAAGTTTTCTCTGCGGTACAGATTGGCTTGACAATTAAGAAAATACATTCTTTATTCCAGTAGCTTTAAGATATTTTCTCTGACACTCAAACCACGAATTCTTTCATTTATTTATTTTATTTAAGAGTGACAACTCCCTTTGTGGCTTGCCTACATTTTTCCGTTTGCCTCTTGTCTTATATCTTGGCAACTTCATTCCTTTGTGATTCCCTGGAGGTAACTAATGGTAGCTTAAAACTTCATTTATCATTGTGGGGGAGGAGACACACAATACCATGTGAATGGTGACTGGCTGGAGGAAGCAAGTGAGCAAAAACATACAAGACTAATAGATATTTATATAAAGATCCTGCATTTTGGAGAAGCCTGAATCAGCCAAGGATTTTATAGTGTGGAATATTTCATGGTCCTTTCAAAGATGAAGGAAATTTGTTTTTAAACATGGACTATTTTAAAGACACCCCAGAGGTGCAGACTTTTGCAACACATGTTTCACAGCCCCTCCAGATCTGAACTTTTTCCACAACATTTGCCTTCCAAAAACGATTTCAGCATTGTGGAAACGGAACGTGGAATATTTCAGAGCTGTAAGTCTTGCGGGAAATGGCCCGTCTTTGAGGTTATATAAATAAGTTTAAACTATTTCTGACATTTTATAGCTGTTTCAAGAGAGCAAACATTTGTAGTTTTGAAAAACCACAAAAAGCAGTAGTATGAAGTATCCTGTCTGAGTTTCCTCTCCCTCTTTGATTCTTTGAAAAGGTTTATACATGGAACTATGCTTCTCTGTGCTCTCAGAGTCAGCTTCTTGCCTGAGCCCTGAGGATTTTTGCCTTTTCTTTAAAATTTTTTAAGTTTTTATCAGTACAATTTTGGCATGCATAATGTTTACATTCTTTGTGAGTAGTTGGGACATGAACATGATGCATCTCAATTCTTTTTACATTCCTTCCACTACCCCTCCCTCCATTCCTTCTCCTTTAGCATCTAAAATTTTGTTCCATTTTGTTTTATTTTTCTGAGATTCCTGACATAAGTAGATTACCACTAACTATGCAAATTCCACATCGTGGCCTTGCAATAGTAAGTCTTCATTCAAGAGTGACTGACTCTGACCCTGATCAGCTGCACAGTGCGGACACTGCCTAGAATTCTAGGGCTAATTTCTGATGTTCCCCAGTGCTTTCCTAGGCCCAGACCCTCTTCCTCTGAGCTTCTACATCAAGCTATCTATCTCTGTTTGCCCTCCATCAACCAGGAAGCAGAACCTGGCTTTTTGACTGGTTTCCACTCATTGCAAGGCATTTGTTAATACGAAGCATTTGGTGTATTTATTAAATGAGGCTGAAAGTTCAGGGGTCACAGCAAAGGTGCACCATAACTTGGCTCTCCCCAACCCCCAGCCACCTTCTCTCCTCCCTTCCAGTCTCTTGGGTTATAATAGCAACTGGAAATCTTTCTCTCCCTGCTCTGCAGGCTCTTACCTAAAAGGCAGATGTCCAAACCTTCCAAAATGTTCTGAAGGAAAAGGTTTCACCCTCTTTAGTAAACAACTGGTGTTATATGGTGTGCAACAACTTCCCTGACCTTGGTCTGTTCCGATCAATTAACTTTAAGAGGCCTCCTGTGAGCAAGGTGCTGCTGGGGCTCCAGAGGTGATTTTGGCTGGTCTTGCCGAGGTGTTTGTGCTAGGTCAGAGCTCCTTAGGTGGCATCTTACTTGATGGCTGAAGGAGAAAGGTTCCTGGCAGGTGTCTCACTCCCTCTTAATCTCCTGAAAGCCTCGCAGTGGGAGCTAGTGTTCATATTCCAGCAGAGCTTGATCTCAGCATCTACGACAGTGCAGACACACAGTGGTCACAAAATCCTTCCTGGATGAAGTTTTCATTACTTAAATGCATGGGAGTGCAGGAGTCAGGACTTGGAGAAGGATACACCTTATCTCTGTTACACAGAGATGCAAGAAAAGGCATGGGGCACATAAAGCAACTAGAAAGCAGGCCCAGAGACTGGGCTCTCCCTCCCCTGCTGCTGGGATCCAGGTGAACTGTGTGGGAAAACACAGAGACAGGCAGGAATGTTAGCCACACAGTATGGCCCCCAGTCAGGGTGCACAGGATGGACAGATGGGACTAGCAGCGTGAAATTATCAGAAGCAAAAGTAACAATACAAGCCAACAGGAGACAAGTTAGGTGAACCAGAGTTGTACTTGGGAGCAAAGACACACAGAACAGAAGCAGGCTGGTGGGGCTTCCCCTTTTCTTTTCTTTTCTTTTCTTTTTCTTTTTTCTTTTTTCTTTTTCTTTTTTTCTCTTTTCTAAAATTCTGGGGAGATCTCCAGCCACAGAAAATTAATGCCATTCCCCATACTCAGAGACCAAGTTAAGGTAATCTCTTGCTTACTCCTTTGTTCTTTCTCTTCTGCCTCTTCTTTAGTTTCCCAAAGTTTGTGTGACCATCCTTTGCCCTCCAGTCTGGTTTTTAAAGTTATCTTTGTTTTATTTACTATCTTTCATAAATTTCCCCACCACAGGGTAAAACTACTCTACCAAGGGGAAACACATTGCATATAAGCTCCCAACTTATGATTGATTCTGTAATATAATTATAGATTTTACTCCTATGATTAAAGATATACAATTAATAGCACAATTTGTCAGCTTCTAAACTGTGCTTAATGCCATTGTTATTTCTCATTATATTACTTTAACTAGTATCTCATATCTGTTTTAACCAGTTGTTCTCACTTCTGTAACAGTACTGGAAAGTTCTGGGGTAATTACCTCAACGCATCCCGGCACCAAAGAACTGGGGACTAAGCCAAACAAATACCAACATCTGACTCTTAATTAATTGGAAAGGTAGGATCTTGGGACAGACACAAACCAAGAAACTCTGCCGCACAGAAAACATCCCTGAAAAACAAATCTTACCTAGAGAGGCCTTGATACTAGTGATAAAACTACCTACTACAAAAATTTACATGGATCAACACAGAAAACACAATAAAAACTTTTGAAATAGAAAATGACAAGATGCAGAAACAAAATGCAACTTCAGACCTACGACATACCCAGAACAAGTCCATGAGATGAGATAGAGGAAAATGGAAGACATCCACTAGAAATTTTTGAAATGATAGCAACCAAAGTAAAGAAACAAATTCATGAGGCTATAGAGAAAATCATATCAGAAATAATCTCTCAGATTAAAAAAGAAATGTCAGCATTTATAAAGGAATTGCTCAGGAAATCTAAAATAGAGATAGATAAAAAAAAGATAAGGACAGGAAAAGGATGGAAACCATGAATGATCAATATAGCAAAGAAATAGAATGCATGAAATGGATTCAAACAGATTTCCAGGTAATTTAAAATTCCACTGAAAGCTGGCAAAACTGCTTAAACAAAACTGAAGACAGACCTTTACATCTTGAAGACAGAATCACAGCTAGCAATCATGAAAGGAAAGATCACTTGAAAATAACAAAAGATCAGGAAATAACAATTTAACAGCTGCAAGATGACACACATAAAAATAATATAAGGATAACTGGTGTCAATGAAAAAGAAGGAATCAACACAAATGACATAAAAACAAACTATTTGCAAAAGTAGTAGCAGAAAATTTTCCAAGCATGGGAATAGAATCTCACATGCAGACAAGTGAGGCACAAAGAACTCCAATTATCCATAACCAAAATAAGTCTACATCCAGATATATATTAATCTAGATCCCAGAAATTCAGCACAAGAACAGAATAAGCTGTTACAGAAAAGAAACAGATCACCTATAAAGGAAAGCCTATCAGAATCATGGCAGATTTCTCAATATAAATCCTCAAATCAGGAAGAGCTTGGAGTGAAGTATTTCAAGTCCTGAAAGAAAACAACTTCCAACCTAGATTGATGTACCCTGCAGAACTGTATTTCAAAATTAATGGAGAAATAAGATATTTCCATGATAAAGAACAACTGTAGAAATTTATGACCACTAAACCAACACTACAAAGGGTACTGAAAGATATTCTAGACAGAGATAAAATGACCATAATTCCAAGAACAACAACAGAAAGAGAGTAACAAGCAGGGAAAACAGTTAAACAGAGGGGGAAATATAGGAAACCAAAAGCAGCAAAATAATGTGACAAAAATAAGTCAACACATATCAGTTACAACCATCAATGTAAATGGCCTCAATTCACCCATCAAAAGAAACAAATGACAGAATTGCTCAAGAAACAAAATTGAACAGTATTGTGTGTACAAGAAACATATTTAACTCAAAAAGAAATTCATAGACTGAGAGTCAAAGGATGGAAAACAATAATCCATGCAACAGAAAGCCAGAAAAAAGCAGGGGTAGCTATTCTGTTCATAGACAATGTGAACTTCAAACCAAGAATGATCAAAAGAGATAAAGAAGGTCGCTACATACTTGTCAGGGGGAAAATTAGAGAGGAGAAGAAAACAATCGTAAATAAGTATGCACTAAGTTTGGGAACACCCTAATAAATAAGACAAATATTAGTAGATGTGAAAATCAGATGAGCAATGACACAATTGTAGTGGGGGAAGTTAATACCCCACTGTCAGATAGATCACCCAGACAAAAAATCAGCAAAGAAATATCAGAAGTGAACCAAACATGTGAACAAATGGACTTAGTTGATGTTTACACCGAACAACATCAGAGTAAGCATTCTTCTCAGTGCACTTGGGAACATTCTCTAAAACAGACCATATTCTAGCCCATAGAACATAGACTGAGACATGCTTTAGTAAATTTTAAAAAATTGAAATTATCCCATATATATTATCTGAACATAGTGCAATATAATTGGAAATTAATTACCAAAGAAACCCCAAAAACTCCATGAAAATATAGAAATTAAGTAACATACTCTTGAACAACCAATGAGTCATAGATTAAAGAACAAATTCAACAATTTATACAATTAAACAAAAACACAGATACAACATTTCATTATGAACCTATGGGACACGAAGGAAGCAGTCCTAAGAAGGAGATTTACAGCAGTGAATTCTCACATCAGGAAAACAGAATGAGCACAAATAAACAACCTAATGCTTCACCTCGAGCCTCTATAATAAGAAGAGCAAGTCAAGGCCAAAGCCTAAAGAAGAGAGAAAATTATAAACATCAGAGCAGAAATTAATGCAATTGAGATTAAGAAAACACTACAAGGAATTAATGAATTGAAGAGTTAGTTCTTTGAAAGAATGAAAAAAATTGATAAATTTTTAGCCAATCTTATCAAAAGGAATGAAAAAACTCAAATTCATGCAATGAGGAATAAAAGGGTGAAATCACTACAGATCCTGGGGAAATTCAGAAGATCATCAATACCTACTTCAAAAATCTTTACTTTCATCCAGTGGAAAGCACAGAAGAAATAGACGTATTCCTAGATATGTACAAATTACAAAATCTGAATCAAGAAGGTATAAAAATTCTGAATAATCTAGTATCTGTCAATGAAATTGAAAATGTAATTAAAAACTTACTAGCAAAGAAAAGCCCATGTCCTGATGGATTCACTGCTGAATTCTACAAAGAAATTAGAGAAGACTTAATGCCAATCCTCCTCAAACTCTTTAATGAAATGGAAAGGGAATCAATACTCCCTAACTCATTCCAGGAGGCACGTATTACCCTGGTACCAAAACCAGAGAAAGACTCAACCAAAAAGGAGTACTGTCTTAGTTACTTTTCACTTGTTGCTGAGACAAAACACCTGACACCCAAAATCAGGGAAGGAAAGGTTTATTTAGCTTACAGTTTTTGGAGGTTTCAGTCCATAATCAGCTGGCTCCAAGGCAGGGTGGCAGGGCACTGGGGAGACACTTCAAGGCAGCAGCTGAGCAAAAGCAGCCAGAATAAAAGGGGCAAGAGCAAGCCTCGGCTCCTCCCTTATATTTTACATAGGACCCACCCCCCAGGGTGGGTGTAGCATTCACAATTCTCCTTGCCTTCCTTTGCACAGGATGAGGATGTTTGCAAAGTAAGACCCCTGGCTCCCTGCTGAGTCTCTCAGTTAAACTTCAGACTTTCTCAAATTGACACAATGATCAGGTAACTACTTGTGCTCTACGCCCCAGGATGTACAGCTGTTGCTTTACCTAATTAAGCTTCTAGACTTCTCAAGTTGACACAATGTATAAACCGTAACAAGTACTGCAGTCCAGTCTCCCTAATGAACATAGATGCAAAAATTCTCAATAATATACTAGCAAACAGAATGCAGCAAATCATCAAGACATCAAGAAGATTATACATAATGACCAAGAGGGACTCATCTCAAGAAGGCAAGGATGGTTCAACATACTCAAATCAATAAATGTAGTATACCATATCAACAAAGACAAAGACAAAACCCACATGATCATCTCAATAGTTGCAGAAAAAGCTTTTGACAAAACCCAACATTTATTCATGATAAAAATCCTACAGAAAACCAGACCAGATGGTCTTTATCTCAATCTAATAAAAGCCATGTATCACAAATCAACAACTAATGTCTTACTAAATGAACAAAAACTGAAAGCTTTTACTCTAAAATCAGGAACAAGACAAGAATGTTCACTATCATCACTCTTATTTAACGTAGTTCTGGGAACACTAGCAAAGAAAAAGAAATTAAAAGAATGAGAATAGGAAAGGAAGAAATTAAATTATCATTATTCATAGATGACAGGATACTCTATATAGAAGAACCCAAAAACTTTACCAAAAGACTTCTAGATTTAATAACCAAATTCAACCACATAGCTGGATACAAGTAAACACTCAAATATCAATAGCATTTCTGTACACAAACAACAAACTCATTGAGAGACAGCTTAGAGAAATCACACCCTTCACAGTAGCATCCAAAAAAAGGAAATACTTAGAATCAATTCAACAAAGGAAGGAAAGGATTTGTCTATTGAAAATTACAGTACTCTGAAAAAAAGAGATTGAAAAGGATATCAGAAAATGGGAAGATATCCCTTGCTTATGGATAGGAAGAACCAACATAGTGAAAATGGTTATACTCCCAAAATTGTTATAGAGATTTAATGCAATTGGTGTATCTCACAGAACTAGAAAAAATATTCCTCAAAATTCATCTGGAACCAGAAGAGACCTAGAGTAGCAAAGGCAAGGCAGGAGGTATCACAATCCCTGACTTGAAATTATATTACAAAGCTACTGTGGTACAATCAGCATGGTACTGGGAAAAAAACCAGACCTGAAGACCCATAGAACAGATTAGAAAATGAAGGCACAACTACAAACACACTCACCTACCTTATCTTTGACAAAGGGGCCAAACATATTCACTGGAAAAAAGGTAGCATCTTTAATAAGTGGGGCTGGAAAACTGGCTCTCTACATACCAAAGACTAAAACTAGACCAATGTCTATCACCATGCACTAAACTAAAGTCAAAATGGATCAAGGATCTAAATATTAAAACAGAAACACTAAATCTACTGGGAGAGAAAGTAGGTAGAAATCTTGAAGACATAGGTGTAGGTAGGGTGTTCATGAACAAAACAAAGACTGCATGGGAAATGCTTCAAAGAATCAACAACTGAGATCTCATCTTATTAAAAAGCTTTGCACAGAAAAAGAAATCACCAACAAAGTGAAAAGATAATCCAGAATGGGAAAAAGTTTAGCCAATTGTCCCTCAGACAAAGGACTTATATCCAGAACATATAAAGAATTGAAAAACATTAGGCCCCCCAAATTCAAAGACCCAATCCAAAAATGGGCATCTGAGATGAATACACACTTCTCAGATTAAGAAATACAAATGGCAAATAAATACATGAAGAAATGCTCAACATCACTAGTCATTCGAGAAATGCAAAATAAAACAACACTGAGATTCCATCCCACCCCAGAAGAATGACTATCACTAAGAAATCAACCAATAATAAATGCTGGAGCGGCTCTGGGGAAAAGAAAATCCTTCTCTACTGATGGTGGGACTGTAAAGTGGTGCAACCACTGTGGTAATCAGTGTGGAGATTCCTCAGAAAACTAGGATTGCAGGTCCCATTTGACCCAGTTATTCCCCTTCTGGGGATCTTCTCAGAAGAATTAACAACATCATACCACAGTGATATATATGCACCCATGTTTATAACAACACAATTTGTAATAGCTAAATCTTGGAAACAACCAAAATGCACATCAACTAAGGAATGGATTAAAAAGGTGAGATATTTTTATACAATGGAGTACTACTCAGCCATAAAGAAGGATAAACTTGAGATTTTTATAGGCAAATAGATACAAGTTGAGACCATACTCATGAGTGGAATATATTAGACACATCTGCGTAAACATCATACTGTCTTCCTTGTGTGAGAAATTGAAAAATAAAGTCTAAAGTGTGCAATAGATATTGTGAAATGGGAAGAAATTATTCAAAAGGGAAAAAGAACTAGAATAGGTGAAAGGAAAGGACAGTAGGGGAAAGGGAAAAAATGCAAGTCAGTTATACTGTTAGTGTCTCTTAGATCATTAAAAAGGAAGGTTTGTGCTAATATCAATTGGAGAAATTTTTATGCCCATATCTTGTACCCTGAGCAACTACTTTAAAGATAACAACATGTAATGTATTAACTATTCTTATTCTCCTATTATTTTGTTATAAAATTTTGTTTTACCTTTTTTCTGTAAAATAAAAAACTAGGAAGCAGTACTGCATCAGTCTAAATCATGACCAAAATTGGCCCATCTAGACATTCACTTTAGGGAGTATTTATTTTTTATCTTTAATTCCATTGAGCAGCAAGTTCTGCTGAGAATACAGGCTGTCAGTGCTCACACACAATTCTTACTAACCTGGTCCTGCGTGTCAGAACTAATGAAGTTGGGGTCCTTGCAGTGCACCCCAAATGGGGATGTCCCTTTGTGGAGTTACCTTGGCTCAGGCATCCAAGCTTAGCTACAGAAGGGCTTTGGATATCTCTCCTGAATACCATTATAATCCTAGAGTAGATAAAATTGCCCTAAAACAGTGTGTAGAATGGTGTGTAGAATGAGGGAAAGATCTCATTCTGGACCATCTGCATTTCAAACTTTCTGTCTGACATTGTCTTTGGAACACAATCATCTTAGTTTGTTCCAAGAATCTGATGCTACTGTGGCCATTTGACCATCTGCGTTGTCTTTATACCTAGGTTTTCAGAGCAGACTCCCATATGTGGGGGTGGGGGACAGATCACATAAGCCATCATCAGACCTTGATTTTCTCCTCTAAGATGGAAGCCATTGTAAGATTCTGAGCAGAGAAATTACATGATCTGAGTTACATTTTAGAAACACTCTGGCTACTATGCTGAATATATACTATAGGAAATTATAGAGGAAAAGGTAGGTGGAGGTTAAAGCAGGGAGACCCATTAGAAAGACTGCAAATTACAGCTCTTTTCCTGCCCTAAACTCCATCCTACATAGCCGTCCAGCCTCACCCTCAATCCACAATTCCATTTATAGCAGAATGCCTCCAATGGAGTGTCTAAGCCTGTTTTTTCTACTGTAACAGAATACGGACTGGGTAATTCCTAATGAATAGAAATGTGTTGACTTATAGTTTATTCAGAGATAAGGACCTTCTTGCTAAGTCATCCCATGGCAGAAGGACAAAGAGGAAGGACACAGAAAGGGGTCAAACTGTCCCTTTTATAAAATGAAAGCCACTCTTGGCACCAGTCATGAGACATCCCTCATGGCCCAATCACTTCTTAAGGATCTCACTTCTGAAAGCTATGGAAATGTGTTAGAAATAGTTGCAAGTTTCTAACACATGCCTTTTGTGAACACATCCAGACCACAGCAAGTAGTATATACTCACTGTCTCCACTTTCATATCCCCTCATTTTGTCCTGAATCTGCCCCAACCAAGCTTTGTTGCCGCCCCATTCCACTTTTATAGCTTTGTCATGGTTACCAGAAGAATCATCTTGGAAGTCTGCAGTTCTGGTGCAGTGGTTACTTCTCAGATCTGTGTGCACCTTTGACTGTGATAGTCTCTGATGGTTGTCTTCCTATTTCTTCTTGACTTCGAGGAAATCACTGTTTCAGTTTCCTTCTTATCCTGTTAGATCTTCCTTTTCAACTTCCTTTGTTTGTTCCACCTTTTATTTCTGATCTCTCAGTTGAAGTACTGTGGGACTTAGCTGTTAGACATTTTTCTTCCCTACCTATACAGACTCCTTTACTGTTCTCATCTTTTCTCAAGGATTCAAGTATGTCATTGATAGGAGGCAGCTTCTAAGTGTGTATTTCTACCCAGGCCTTTCTCCTAAGCACCATATTAACACATTTCCAACATAATACATTCAATATCAAACATCTGAGTCTTGCTCTCAGACATCTCATAATGTCCCTTATCTCAATAAATGTTAATATTGTTTGCCTCAAAAGTAGTGCTTAATTTGCATAAGACAAAAATATTCATCTTAACTTGTTTTCTTTCTCACACTACTCACTGTTGTATCCAAAAAGCCAAATTATGAAAAGCCAAATCAAAAGAGCCAGACGTCTGGAAATTTGGAAAAGTAAAGCGCTTTATTTTAGCTGGTACCCAGCCGTATCTACCCCAGCAAGCAGCTAAGGGAAGAGCCCCCAGCCAGCATTAGCAGGGGTTTTTAAGCTCTTAAACCGCAAAAGGGTGGGGTTATTATCAAACTGGGATATTTTACAAGAGAACAGGTTGTTACAGATCTGATGTTATTGTTACATTTGACTAAGGCTGTTTTGACACTCTTTTGTTGTTGTTGTTGTTTGTTTGGGGATTTTTTGTCAGCCAGCATCTTGAGAAAGAACAAGTTGTTTGTCAGTGGAATTTTACAGAACAATTAAGCAAGATTTTAGAACATTTAGGTTTACGTAAGCGGGGGGTCAGTGCATACAAAACAAGATGGAGGCGCAATGGTTAGGGTACAACACTCACTAGTCAAGTTCAGTCTGCTGTACTTTCAAAATGCAGCTAGAATCTCATTGGCTGCACACTGGTCTCCCTAACTCTGTCCATGCCCCTGAGCTGTGTTCTCCACACAGCAGTCAAATAGTCCTTGAAATGATGTCAGATCTGCAAAATGAAAACCAAAACCTTCCAGGAATCCATGAGACTGTCCGTGGCCTGAGCCCCATGTCCCACCTGCAACGCCCTATCTTTATCTCTGCCATACTCCTCCTTGTTCACATGTTTGAAACTATGTGCTCTTTTGTATTTCCCCAAAATAGGAGGAATGTGCTATGTAACCCTCTAATGAAGCCCATGAGACCACTTCTCTGAATAATATTTTCAAAGACAAAAAAAAAAATACTTTGTAACATAAACAAACCAATTATATTCTGTATTTGCTTTCTACCCATGACAAAATACCTGAGAAAAAATGGTATCAGTTCCTTTGGGTCTGTGGCAAGGCAGAATATCATGGCAGGGAACATGAAGTAGAGCAAAGCTGCTCACCATATGGTGGCCAGGAAGGTATGGAGGAAGATGAGGAAGGGTCTGGATCCCAATATCCCCTTCCAGTACTCACCCCCAATGACTTCCTCCCACTGGGTCTCACCTCCTAATGTTTCCACCACCTCTCACTACTGCATTAATTGGAAGCCAAACCTTCAACACATGCAGTTTTGTGGGACATTTAAGATCTAAACCATAACATAACTAAAATTGCAGATATTGCAGTATTCATAAGCCAAATGTGTGATCTGATAATGTGTGTGTCTCATGACTAATGCAGCAAATTCTAGATCTAGCCTTGGATCTAATAATTACCATAATTTTGTAGTGTGACATAAAAATATTTCGAGATAGCTGTTAAAAATTATAATGTGATATGTAAGTATCTGTGATTTCTGGTGGTAACAAAAATTGCTACCTTGGTTTGCTGCTTACATTCATAACTGACAGATGTGCTAGATTTCAACTGGAGTCAGTGAAAAGTCACAGACTACTGAATTCCAGCTGTGGACTCATGTGAGTTTCATGGTCCGTGGGTTAGGAGCTCCCTTCAGGGTCAAGGTAGGCTTGTTCCCTCTGTCCAGAGTGCCTTCTCTTGCAATCCCCACATAACTCCTTCAACCTGGCTAGAGTCCTTCAGCAAACCTCTTTACAACTGAAACTCAACAACACTATTGCCTTGATGATACCATGAAAAAATAAGGAGCAAGACACTGTATCTGAAATGCAATAGAGTCCTTCACTGTAAGAGGATTTATGGCTTGAGAAAACTGGTTTGGGCTAATTGGAAGAGGTAAGAATGAACTAGTAAATGTCCTTGAGCTGTAAAATGTTTATAAACCTATGAATTGCTTTTAAAAGATGTTAACCACTTAAGCGATAATTAGTTATTACAGTCTTAAAGGAATTCCATTTAATAAATAACAATTTAAATTTACATATCAACTTTGTGTTTGTGTTTTGGGGATACATTAACATTTGAAAGGATTTCTGAAATGATTTTCACTTTTCCCCTCTTATATTTAAGGAGGGTTTTTTTCTCCCTAGTTAGTACAGACCTTTGCTAAATTGCCATAGATTCCAGAGCAATTGTGTCTAAATTTATGAGGATTTTACCTTACAGTCAGCACTTTATTTTGGAAAAAAACATTGGCATGAATAACCAGAAAAACTCACACTGAAGTGCCTTTTGGATAGAAGATGGTTTTCTTGTAGTAAAAGCATTCCCTGGTTCATTCATGTGCTCGACAAATATTCACATGTCTGGTTGCCAGGCGCTATGTTCATGATCTACTGGGAAGACCTGAGATTAATGTAGTAAGAATGCTATAAATGAGTTCTGGCCATACAAGACAGATAATAAAAATGAGTTGAGTAAATATATAAAAGCATGGATGAATGGATGGATGAATTTATGTCACACACATTTGAGAACTGAAAGTGATCTCAAGAGGTGATTTTATATGAAGTCCTTTGCCTTAGTATTGTCATTTCTGAGAACCGGAATTTCTGAGGCCTTTAGAAAATCACAAATTTACTTCTGTGGTTGGAAGTTGGAAATACAAATGCCTGACTTGCCTTTCCTAATGTAACAATTTGAGATAATAATGAAGCATATAAATTGATATCAAGTATCAGCAGCATTTGAAGCAGGAATGTTGGTCTGAACCTCTGAGGCCAAGAAGGGTGTCTGGCTTATAGAACCCTGAGTCAGAAGGCTTGGCTTATACAGCAAAAATGCCACTGAACTAACATTCAGCTGGTCCATGAAGGGCATACTCTGTATCAGAAAAATGAAGCTTAGGTAGCCTATGACCCCAGTGAAATACATATAGAAAGGTGAGATAGAAACAAAGGAAAATTTTTAAATAAATTTACTAAGAGAATCAGAAATGATAATGGAACTGGAAAAAAAACCACAGGAATGCAATTACATTATAAGCAAAAGAATACATAAAATGAAATCAATGAAATGGGCAAGTACAAGAGTCATTTGCAAACCATAGAGAAAAAAAAGCAGAGGACTGAAAACAAAAAGATACAGAGTAATGGCCATGAAAAAGGGAAGTTGACAATCACATGATTGGTGTTCCTGAGCCAGAGAACAAAACAGATGGAGTAGACACAGAATTTAAATGTGAGAAAGAAGAAAGAGGAAAGAGAAAAAGAAGAAATAAGGAAAGAAGAACATTTTATTAAGAGGAAAAATGTATAATTTATAGATTGCCCCAGGATGTTCCAGCAAAATTAACAATTTACTACCAGCTCCTGGTCAAATTATGGCAAAATTTCTGAAAATTTCAGGTTACAGAAATAATTGGATAGCTTTCTAGAAGATAAAAAAGCAAATAAACAAGAATACTATATCAATTTGAAAGAGAATAAAAAATAAGCTTGTCTCAGACTTCTTCAGAAGATTGAGTTCCACATGCCAATGGACAGTTGAGCCAAATGATAAAGAAAAAAGCCACAACGTTCCTATTCTGCATCCAGCTGAATGGTGTTACATAGTGATGAGGACAGAGGTTCTTATGTGAAACCAAATTCATAAGCTGTCCTGCTCACTGACTACCTTGTGGGAAAAATACTCCAGGTGCTTCAGTGTCAACTAAGAAATCAATTATAATTAGGATATCAATCTTGCAAAATAAAAGAGATGATGAAAAACATTAAAATAATTGAAAGACAGAATACAGTCTAATTTTTTATGACTAAAAACAAATTGCAAATCTCAAGGACAATTTTTAAAACAATATAGATGATGAAAAATAATGTAAAATAACCTGAGTTTCAAATCCCATATTATAGATATTAAAAAAAAAAACCTCAGTGGAAAACAGATGTTGATAGAAACTTCTCATTTTCTCACCCTCAAAGGATTAGGGAGCCAGATAATGTTTTTTAAGTGTAACATTGATAATCAGATCAATGTTTGGAGATTTTGTCATTAACTTTTGAAAATTTAGAGACAGGTAACATAGCAAATCAAAATCTAAGGCACCATACCATGGAAAGTCTTCATCTAGCTGTTCTTCACCCTGTGTCCCACATCTGTCCTCCAGGTCCTCCTTAGGGAATCGTCCATGTTTCTTGAATTGGCAGGAAGCAGAGCTTCTGTTCTTTAGTGGCATGAGGGTCTGCCTTGACCTTAAGCCCTTATCTCTTTGCATTGCAACAGATTGTTTTCCTCCATAAAACCCTTGTCGATGAAGTTTCTAGAAGAACTTAGTTCACCATTGCATCTTTAGCAATAGTAGAGTCTCCCACACAGTAGAGACTCCATAGACATTTTTTGAATGAATAAAATGATGGCAATAGTTCTGCTATTGCATTCCAAAACATAAGATATGTAACCAAAGTTATCTCAGATAAAAATTAATAGATTTAAATATTTTACTTTAAAATAAAAAAATTAAATATTCAAATCAAAGACTTGGAATTTTTTGTAAACTAGAGAAAGGGAGAAAAGGAAATTTCTCTGACATGGTAAGCCAAAGCAAAATACCATGCTTAAGGAAAAAAAAAGAGTAGCATTCTCTTTTAAATTTGAAACAAAAATTATACTTACTGTCTTAACACACTGAGGCAGCTGTAACAACATTATTGTAGACTATATGGTTTATAAGCATGAGGAATTTATTTCTCTTTATTCTAGAGGCTAAGTTGAAGACCAGAGTCCTGGAAGATTGAGATTTTGTGTCTGGAGAGAGCCTCCATCCTGGTACTTAGACAGTGACTATCTTCTTACAGTGTTTTCATATGGTGGAAGAAATAAGAGAACTCTCCAGGGTTTCTTAATACAGGCACTAATCTCATTTATAAAGGCCCTACCTTCATGATCTAGAAATGTTCCAAAGGCCCCATCTCCAAAATACAGTTCTGCTCTGTTCCCAGAAATGCTACATTTCTTGGCAAAGAAGAAAAAAAGTTCTTACACATTGCATTCAAGGATTCACAATCTGTCCTTACTGATCACTGTAGGATTAGGTTTAAACATATGAGTTTTAGAGAGCTATAAATTTTCAGTTTATAACACCTGCTATGGCTATTATTAGTATTGTTCTAGAGATACCACCTAATAGATTAAGACAAGAAAAATCAGAAGTATAAATATTAAAAAAGGAAGAAATAAAATGATCATTGTAGAAATGATATAAACTGCTTACCTTAAAACGTACATACACACACACACTCACACACACAGTAACCTGGTATGTTTGTGCATGCCTATAACCCAGCACTCTAGGAGACAGAGGCAAAAGAATTACAAGTTTGAGCCCAAGCTATGTAATTTAGCAACTTATCAGGACACTGTCTCCAATTATAAAAAGGCAGAGAATATAGCTCAGTACAATCTACAATAATGACCAAAAAAGAAAACAGAAAACCACGCACACAAGAAAATCAATTGAAAAACTATTTAAAATAAATCATTCAGTAAGGTGACTGAAGATAAATACAGTTAGAACTTTTCTGTTGTCAATAAACAACTACAAAATATATTTTTCAAATCTTGGTTATGACAGTATAGCACCTATAATATGGTTAGAAATAAATTTATTAAGAAGTAGGTAAGATCTACCTCCATGGGAGGTTAGAAAAAGTCTGGGTCAAACTCCATAGGTTCAGATCTCAGCTACAATGCTTAGTGGCTGTGCCCTTAGAAAATCTTGCCCTTTCCATGAATGTATTTGTAGAAAAAAAGAAAGCATATGTGCACATGTCAGTAACATCCCTCTGACTATTTAGGATTGGCCTAGGCTTCCTAACAACTGTAATATCAATCAGCATATTAGTTTTCTGTTGCTGCTGTAACAAATTGCCAGAAATTTAGAGGCTTCAAACATCAACATGTCACAGCATAGTTCTCCACGTCAGTAGGAACAGTGTAGCTGAGACAAGTGTTCTGCATAGCCTGTCAGAGGCTCAGATGAAAGTGTTGGTGGGGATGTTGTTATGGTTTATGCATTGTGTCAACTTGAGAAGTCTAGAAGCTTAAGTCAGCAGTTCTACATCCTGGGGTATAGAGCACAAGCAGTTAACCTGGTCATTTTGTCAATTTGAGAAGGTCAGAAGTTTAACTGAGAGGCTCAGCAGGGAGCCAGGAGTCTTACTTTGCAAACATCCTCATCCTGTGCAAAGGAAGGCAAGGAGATTTGTGAATGCTATGCCCACCCTAGGGGCGGGGGGGAATGTCCTGTGTACAATAAAAGGGAGGAGAAGAGGCTTGCTCTTGACCCCTTTTACTCTGGCTGCCTTTGCTTGGCTGCTGCCTTGAAGTGTTGTCCCTGTGCCATGCCACCCTGCCTCGGAGCCAGCTGATTATGGACTGAAACCTCCAAAAACTGTAAGCTAAATAAACCTTTCCTTCCCTAATTTTGGATGTCAGGTGTTTCATCTCAGCAACAAGGGAAAAGTAACCAAGACAGATGTCTTCAAGTTCCTTTGGGTATTGGTTTATCCTGCTCCTGCCATTGTTGTACTTTAGTTTCTACTGCCTCATGCATAGCATCAGCAATGAGGGACAGGTTCTTTGCACATGTCCACTCCCTCCAAATGCCTCTCCTCATCTCTCCTGCTTTTTCCTTCTTCATATCTCTTTATCCACATCTGTGCTCCTCTGTTGACTTTATCATTCATAGGGTTACATCAGGCTTACCCAGATCATCTCCCCTGTCTTAGTTACTTTTCTTATTGCTCAGACAAAATACCTAACACCCAAAGTTAAAGGAGGAAAGGTTTAATGTAGATCACTGTTCGTAGAGGTTTCAGTACATAATTGGCTGGCTCCAAAACAGGGTGGTATGGCAGAGAAGAAACGGTTCATGGCAGTGAAAGATAACAAAAGCAACAAGGGATGGGAGAGAAAACTTTTTCTGTTCTTTATGTTATATGCAGGCTACCCACCCTATGGTGGGTGTAGCACTCATGCCTGTAATCCTAGCCAGAACCATACCAAACCAATCAGTGGATTGATTTACTAATCACACATCCTTGATCCCAGCATCACACACTCTAGATTCAGCTACCTTTGAAAAAGCTCTATCATATGAGGCTTTGGGGGGAAATGTAGACACAAGCCATAACATTCCCATTTTCAGATCATTGGATTGATAAACTTAATGATACCTGCAAAACCCCTTCACATCTGTACTTAGAGTAATATTTGATAGTGTAGTCAGAGGATGAGAATCTTAGGGTGATATGTTTAGAATTTTTCTGGTCACTCTCAGATGATACAAAGCCACAGGATTAAGGACAAAACATCCCAAGGGCCACCATCTCAGACTCTTGGAGGTATTGAAATTCCAGCTTGTATTTCAGATTCCTTTCACAGTCAGGACAGCTAAACCCCAAAGTGACTGCCAGAGACTCCCAAACTCAGAGATTATTTCCTCTTCCTCTGTAAGCATGAGTTTTTCTTACCTGAGATTTTGGTAAATACTACACTGCTGTTGTCAGTCTTTGGTTTCTACAAGTACATGTAAGCATCTCGGTAGATGGTTTTCTCTAAAGCACCACAATAGCTGTCCTATGAGACTTACATAACCCTTCTGCCATGATGGACAGAAGAGATGGATCTGAAGTCCAAAGGCTTACTAGCTTCCTCCACTGTGAGGTGGAGCTAACAATGGTACAACCAAGGAAAGGGGAGTAGCTGCAAGTCAAGGCGTCACCATGTTATTGGATGATTCACATGTCGTGATAATAGTGGTGAGATTTTTTTTTTTGTCACAAAGCCATCTTATGTTTTCTGCCTTCTCCCTGGTCTCAGTACTACAGAAGAGGAAACCATCCAAACCAGTTCCCTGATGCAATAGCAGAGACTTAAAAACCAAATGAGAGTCCTCTGAGCTTCAAACCATAGCCTGGCAAAGTACTAAGACTGACCAAGATGGGGGAGAATAAACTCCTTCAATTCATCATGCCCCCACCCAGCCCAGGCCTCTGCAATATTGCTTGCAGTTTCTGACCCTCACGGTACTGACCCACACTTAAACTCAACACTTGGGTTTTTTCCCTGAAATTACCCTTTTACAAAACCATGAATCAACAAAATCTGTTTCTTAGAAGATGGTATATGCTTCAAGGAGAAACTTCATTGCTAGGCATGGCAGAGCACTTAAAGAAAGACCTGGGGCAATTATTTTTTATTTTTTGAAGGTTTCCTGGTGGCAACTCATCAGTGGAAATCCCTCCGGAGGCTGTTCCTCCACATCCCCAACTTCACTGGCTCCTTCTGGCCACTGTCCCTCAACCCTGCCTGACTCAGAATTCTCTCCCTTGCAGTGCAAAACCAACCCACTCTCTGTGGCTCCTCTTCCCTGACTCGTGTCAACAGATCAGATGTTCCATAGACCTAAGCTTGTTGCTTTAGCAGGAGTCCCGCTCAGATGTCATAAAGGAGCTATGAAAATAGAAATAGCCTTTTTTCCTATTATATGTGATTAGACTTGCTGACTTGTGATCAAAACACTAACTGATAATTTTCACATGGTTCTGTGGCCCTGTTCTTAAAGGAATTTCTGTGTCATACTTGCTTCTGTTCTAAAGGTGTCCCTCAGCCTACTGTAACTTGGCTGAAGAGAGGGGGAGCTCTGAGTGACAATGTCTCCTTGCTCTTCAACGGGTCCCTGTTGCTGCAGAATGTTTCCGTTGAAAATGAAGGCACCTACATCTGCACAAGCACCAACGCACTCGGAAAGGCAGCAGCAGCTTTCACACTGAACTTACTTGGTAAGCACTGAGCTCTCAGGGCTCCTTCCAGGCTTCTGACAATAAATGCACAGCCAGGTCCAGCTTGGTTGATGCTGGGATCAGAGTGTGAGTGAGAGAGATGGGTATTAGATGTCTTAACCGTTGCTACCACAGTCCTCTTGAAAAATGAGCACCAAACTGTGACATGCCAGGATACTAGCTCTTTTCTGGGTTGTGAACTTCGGCCAGGAGTCAAGACCCATTAAGTTCTGCTTCTACATATGCTTAATTCCTGATGCCTGTTCTAAGATCTAATCAGGATGGCTTTCAGCCCTTTGATCTGACACATGCACACACATGCGTGCGCGCGCGCACACACACACACACACACACACGCAAGGTGCATACACAGCATGCTCTTCCCTTTTCTGAGAGCTGATCTCCCAAGAGAAATATTCTCCACTCCTTTCTCACGTTGTCCCAATTCCCCTCACCCTGTAGGATCAACTGAAGTCCTGTCCCAAGTATGAATCCTCTTCTGATGTTGTTTAACTTCTATCGCTGGCCTCACTACTTAGTACCATGTTGTTCTCCAATTGTTCCCTTTTTTATTTCTGTTTCCTCAACTAAATTGTAGGTCCCTCAAAGGCAGGGACCATACTTGATATTCCTCTTGGTGTCTTGGGGAAATAATGCAGTACAAAGCACATCAATCTACTGAGTCTGAACATTCCTAACAGTTGATCAATATTGTGACTTGGAGATGGTCATTGCAGTGTGCCTTTTCAGCTGTGAAGCTGACCTGTCCTTTCAGCTGGGGCCACAATCCTGAAAGTGTCTCACCGTTATCACTAGAGAGCTTTAAATTGCTGGGATTTTAGAATTGGATGAATATTGCCCCTCTTCCTGCCACAGCTTGGAGTCAATTGAGAGTTAACCACAGAAGTCAATCAGATGGTTCTCTGTATTGTGTCTAGATGCCCCCTCCCCAAAGCCTGATGCACTCATAGATGGGCAAGCATTTTCGGAGCTGGTTGGATCTAAGTTGTGGGAATGTGGATTAAGGGTGTGATGCTGTAAATTAGTCCACTGATTGGGATTGGCTAGTTCTGGGTGAGACCGAATGGATTTGCTAAAGACAAACCCCATCCTGGGTGTGGGTGGCACTACCCAAAAGGTTGGTAGTTTGGATGGGATAAAAGGGACAGAAAGAAGACAGTCTTGCTGCTGGATGTTTGTCACTTTGCTGCCTTTTGCCTGCCACACCATAAACTGTTTCTTCTCTGTGATGCCCCTCTGCCTTGCTGCCCTGCCTCAGAGCCAGCTAGCTATGGACTGAAACCTCTACAACCTGTGAACTGAAATCAACCTTTCCTCTTACTTGTGGTTGTTGGTATTTTGTCTCAGCAATGAGAAAAGTAACTTAGACAGGTGGACAACAGAGATCATGTATCATTCCCCTCTGCATTTCAGGCACCTAAAACAGGTAGTTAAATATGTCTTTCTTGAATGAATGAAATTGAATCAGTGGGAGAAATTAGCATGAGACTGTCAAATTCATATGAGAAAGCTTCCTCTTTGCCTTTTCTTGGTGGCAGCTACAGGGCCCTGGACAGGAGTTGAAGTAGCTGTCAGGTGCAAAGGGCTTAGATGTACACTAATTCTTTTGGAATGTAGTGACCACATAGGGTGGAGGGCAGTATTTTTTTTAAGTCAGGGTCTTGCTAAGACACTTAAATTATTCAGGCTGGGCTTGAATTTTCAATCCTCCTGTTTTAGTCTTGAGTGCTGGGATTACAGGTGTGCGCCACCACACCCAGCTGTAATGTTTAAGCTTGTCACATTCATGAGGAAATCTGAGGTTTACAGAGAGATTGGACTAGAGCTTAAATATGTGGTCACCTCTTTGAGGGGTCTTCGCATTACCCTTCATGGACTTTCAGTAGCTATCAGAGAGGCAGGGTGTACTTCCTCATAGCTCTCCCCAGAGAGCCTCTGTGATCTTTTAGCATCTGGAAAAGAAGACTTGACAAACTGGCTGTGCCAAAGCTGTTAGTTCTTCTCCCCTCCCCTCCCCTTCTCTTCTCCTCCTTTTCCTTCTTCTTTTACAATACTGGAGATTGAACCCAGGACTTTGCCCTGAACTACATCCCCAGCCATTTAAAAAAGATTTTTTTTTTTTGAAACAGAACCTGGCTAGCTCGCTAACCCTTGTAGTCCTCTGCCTCAGCCTCCCAGAGTGCTGAGACTAAAAGTGGGAAGCTGATGGGTTCTTGAATGACTCCTTGCAAAGCTTCAGCCTGAACTTTGCTCCTCCTATCCCCACTTCTGCATCTGCATGGCTCCTCAGTCCTGCTCCTGGAGCTCCTGTGAAGTGGAGCAGCTCTGATCAGTGTGCTTCTCCCAGACCCTTTTAAAATTCTGCTGATTTCATTTTGTTCACTCTAGAAGTTAGGCTGGGAACCTTGGACTCACGCAGAGATGCCACTTGCTAGCACTGTGGTTAACTCCATTCCAGTCCAGCTCCCCACCACTAGGCCCCAGGGAGCCCGACCATCCAGGATGCAGTGCCGCATCTGGCAGGGTATGTTTCCTCATAGTTGTCTATGAGGAACACCCAAGCTGAAATGAAAATTGGATCATTTCTAACTGAAAAGTGTTATGTTTTGTTTTCTCAGAACGAAGATGGCCAGGCAGTAAAACTGTATTTCCCAAGAGACATAAAAAGCGTGTTCTCCAGGCATCCAACACCAGAACCAACAGCAGCAGCGATGCAAAAAGAGAACCCCTGCCTCGAGGTTTGGGACTTTGACTTTCATAAGATTTCCTGTTTGTGAGGGCATATGTAAAGGAAAAAAATTAGTGAAAGGCTGTTCCTAAAGTTCGCAATATGTGAAATGATTCCTAGGCACTTGGCCAGCTTTTTTTTTTCCTTTCTTTCTTTCTTTTTTTTTCCTGCTTAGTCTTCAGCGGTTCAGTTTATTCCTTCGACATTGAAAACATTTTTAGACAAATGCACTTTCAAGGAAGCCCACAGAGTTTCTATTATAATGAGCACCATTATTCGTGATAATATAGGTATTGATTTTCTAGTTTTAAGATTATTGCCAACTCAGTAAATGTTAATAGAGGGAAGATTTGCTCAGAGTTCTGAAATCAATTCTTTCAGTTTTCTTTTAAAAAAAATCATTTATACCAAGTATGTCATGCATCAGTGCTTGATCAGCAGAACCTAACCTAAGTATCTCAAGCTTGTAAAACTCTTCAGAAAGCCAAGGAAGTAAGATGGAGTTGAGAAAATGAGAAATTCAACAGTCACAGATCTTTATTGCTGATCTTAGTAGCTCTAAAGTGGGTGAATCACAGAAGGGAACACAGAAGCTGCTGTTAAATCTCACATTTTACTCTTGTTATTGTACGGGAACAATAATAGCTATGTCATCTTAATATTCTAAATCTTCAGTAATAACTCACTCGAAGTATATATATCATAAGATTATAACTGACAGGTAGAGATTCTATGATACATAGTTCCTAGGCTTCTCTTCCCTGAGACGCAAGAGCAACAAAAAAGGAAAAAATAATGTTAACCTGCCAATCAATGATCTATCACATTAATTATGACCTCATCATCCAGAAGTATTCAGATTTTTCTTGTCTTCTTTCAGATACAGTGCTACAATTATGACATACACAATTATCTTTTCATCTGACATTCAATAATATTTGCAGGGTGCTTGCTCTTCCCAGGGCTGAGGATACAGAGGTGATCAGGTCTGTGAGATGCTCCCAGTCTAAGGAGGAGGCAGTCACGTAAACAAGTATTTTGGACCAGTGTAACAAGTGCCTAACAGCAACCAAAGTACATGGTTGCACCAATGAAGGGCCCTACATTTCTGGAGATGACAACTCAGTTTTCATGTAGGTCATTATGTTTATTCTGGGAAGTGAAAGAAAGACATCTTAGAGAAAGCAGGATGTGCAAAGGCACAGAAAAGTTGCACATGGCATGGAATGTGAAGATCGAAAGAACTTCCTCAGGTCAACTAATGAAAAAAATGACATCCATGTGATTCC
>RJWM01027365.1:0-26896 GCA_004363535.1 Dasyprocta punctata
GTGATATCTGTGCACCCATGTTTATAGCAACCCAATTTGTAATAGCCAGATCTTGGAAACAACCCAAGTGCCCATCAATCAAAGAATGGATAAAAAAGATGTGGTATTTTTATACAATGGAGTACTACTCAGCTATTAAGAAAGATTGTATTGAGACTTTTATAAGTAAATGGTCACGATTTGAGACCATACTCATAAGTGAGATAAATCAAACCCACATGTGTAAATACCGTATTGCCTCCCTAGTGTAAGAAATGGAAAAGTATATATGATTCAAAATCTATAATAAATACTATGTAAGGGTAAAAAACAGCTCAAAGAGCAAAGATAATTGGGAAGGGAATGGGCAGAAAGAGAAAAGGGAAGAGGAAAAGATATAAACCTGTATATATGTATATGTAAGATAACTAAAAAGAACACTGCTGAATGTATTCGTTATTGAGAAAGAGCAATTAATACTCATATGATTAGATCAATCTTGCATGTCTATATCTGTTAATGTAAGAAACCATTTTAAAGATAACAATGCGCAATATTGCAACCATTGTCAAGCTTCTATCTTCCGGTTGTGTAAACCTGCAATGGTGTATATTTACTCTAGTCGTTTGCTTGTCTCTTTTGCTTGTTGTTTTTACTATATATGTCGTCTTTGTTGTTGTTGTTGTTGTTTTTGTTTGTTTTGTTTTTCTTCGCTCAAATAAAAAAAAAACCAATGGTATTTTGATCAGGATTACGTTAAATCTGTATAACACTTTTGGTAGTATGGCCATTTTCCCAATGTTGGTTCATCCTATCTATGAGCAAGGGATAACTTTCCATTTTCTGATATCCTCTTCAATCTCCTTTTTGAGAATACCATAGTTTTCAATATATTGATATTTTACATCCTATGTTAGATTGATTGCTATTTCACTTTTCAGGATGCTATTGTGAGAGGTGTTGTTTCCATAATTTGTCTCTCAGTGAGTTTGTTGCTTGTGTACAAGAATGCTATTGATTTTTGAGTGTTGACCTTGTATCCAGCTACATTAATGAATTTGCTTATTAACTCTCGTAGTCTTTTGGTGAAGTTTTTGGGGTCTTCTATGTAGAGTATCATATCATCTGCAAATAATGGTAATTTAACTTCTTCCTTTCTTATTGTTATTACTTTCATTTCTCTCTCTCCTCTAATTGCTCTGGCTAACGTTTCCAGAACTATACCGAATAGGAGTAGTGATAGTGAATATCCTTGTCTTGTTCCTGATTTTAGAGTGAAAACTTTCAGTTTTTGTCCATTTAGTATGATACTGGCTGTTGGTTTGTCATAGATGGCTTTTATCAGATTGAGGTAGAGACCATCTATTCCAATTTTCTGTAGAGTTTTTATCATGAATAAATGTTGGACTTTATCAAAAACTATTATTGCATCTATTGAGATGATCATGTAATTTTTGTCTTTGGTTCTGTTGATGTGACGTATTACGTTTATTGATTTACATATGTTATACCATCTCTGCATTCCTAGGATGAATCCCACTTGGTCATGGTGTATAATCTTCTTGATGGTTTGCTGCATTCTGTTTGCTAGTATTTTATTGAGAATTTTTGCATCTATGTTCAATAGGGGGATTGGCCTATAGCTCTCCTTTTTGGTTGGATTTTTCTCTGGTTTTGGTATCAGAGTAGTACTTGCCTCCAGGAATGAGTAAGGGAGAATTGCTTCCCTTTCAATTTCATTAAAGAGTTTGAGAAGTATTGGTATTATATATTCTCTAAATTTGTTGTAGAATTCAGCCATGAGTCCATCAGAAACTAGGCTTTTCTTTGTTCTTAAGTTTTTAATTACATTTTCAATTTCAGTAATTGATATTGGGTTATTAAAATTTTTTATATCTTCTCGATTCGGCTCTGGTAACTCATGCATTTATAGGAAACTGTCCATTTCTTCCATGTTTTCCAGCCTATGCGAGTAAAGATTTTGAAAGTAGGTATTGATGATCTTCTAAATTTCCAGAGGCTCTGTAGTAATTTCACCCTTTTCATTCCTCATTGCATGAATTTGAGCTTTTTGTTTCCTTTTCTTGATAAGGTGGGCTAGGGATTTATCAATTTTTTTTATTCTTTCAAAGAACCAACACTTCAATTCATTAGTTCTTATTGTTTCCTTAGTCTCAATTGCATTAATTTCTGCTCTGATCTTTATAATTTCCTCACTTCTATGAGCTTTAGTCTTGACTTGTTCTTCTTTTCCTAGAATCTTGAGGTGCAGCATTACATTGTTTATTTGTGCTCATTCTGTTTTCCTGATGTGGGAATTCACTGCTTTATATTTCCCTCTTAGGACTGTTTTCATTGCATCCCACAGGTTCCACTATGTTGTATCTGCATTTTCATTTAACTGCAGATATTGTGTAACTTATTCTTTAATTTGATCTGTGGCCCATTGGTTGTTCAGGAGGGTGTTATTTAATTTCCATGTATTTGTGTAGATTTTTTCAGTTTCTTTTGCCATGAATTTGCAATTTCAGTGCACTATGGTCAGATAATATGGATGGGATAATTTCAATTCCTTTGTATTTACTTAAGCATGTTCTATAGGCTAGTATATGGTCTATTTTAGAATACGTCCCATGCGCAGCTCATAAGAATGTGTATTGTGATGTTGTTGTGTGGAACACTCTATAAATATATATTAAGTCTATTTGTTCACAGATTTGATTCAGTTCTGTTATTTCTTTGTTGACTTTTTGTCTAGTTGATGTGTCTTTTTGTGACAATAGGATTTTAAGGTCCTCTGTTACAATTGTGTTATTGCATATTTGATTTTTCATGTCTATTAGTATTTGTCTTATATAGTTGGAGGCTTCTGTATCTGGTGCATATATATTTAAGATTGTTACCCCTTCCTCTTGTATTGTCCCCTAACAAGTATGTAGTGACCTTCTTTGTCTCTTTTGATCATTCTTGGTTTGAAGTTCACATTGTCTGCAAACAGAATAGATACCTCTGCTTTTTTCTGGGTTCCTATTGCATGGAATATTGTTTTACATCCTTTGATTTTCAGTCTATCAGTTTCTATTTTGAGCTAGATGTGTTTCTTGCATACAGCATATTGTTGGATCTTGATTCTTGATCCATTCTGCTAATCTGTTTCTTTTAATTGTTGAATTGAGGCCATTTACATCAATGGTTTTAACTGATATGTATTGGCTTCTCTTTGTCATGTTATTTTCCTATTGTTGGTTCCCTGCTTTTCCCCTTTGTTTAATTGCTTACCCTGCCTGCTGGTTTTTTTCCATTGGAGCTCTAGGAATTGCGATCATTTTTATCTATATCCAGACTATCTTTCAGTACTCTTTCTAGGGTTGATTTTGTGGACATGAATTTCTTCAGTTGTTCTTTGTCATGGAAGTATTTTATTTCTCCATTAATTTTGAAAGGTAGTTTTGCAGAGTACATTAATCTGGATTGAAAGCTGTTTTCTTCAGGGCTTGAAATACTTCACGAAAGCTCTTCTTGACTTGAGGGTTTGTGTTGAGAAGTTGCCTGTGATTCTAATGGGCCTTTTTTCAGAGGTGGTCTGTTTCTTTTCTCTAACAGCTTTAAGTATTCTGTTTTTGTGCTGAATTTCTGGGATCTTGATTATTATATGTCTGGTTGTAGATTTATTTTGGTTATGGCTATTTAGAGTTCTATATGCCTTTCTTATCTGTATATCAGATTGTGTTCTCATGCTTGGGAAACTTCTTTTTTTAATTAGGAGAAAAAAACACAGGAAAGAAAGACAAAAAGCAAAAGAGACAAACAAACAACAATAGCAAATCCAAAACAGTAATGTTATAGGTTTACAAAACAAGATGATAGGAACTTGACAACAGTTGCAATATTGCATATCGTTACCTTCAAAATGGTTGTTTAGATTAACAGATATAGACCTGTAAAATTGATCTAATCATATGAGTATTAGTTATTGAGGAAACTTCTGCTACTACTTCCACAAGTATTTTTATGTCATTTGCATTGATGTGTGCATTTTCATTGACACATATCAGTCTTATATTGTTTTTCTTTGCATCATCTTGGAGCTGTTGAATTGTTATTTCATGGTTCATTGCTATTTTTAAGAGTTCTTTTCTTTCATGATCACTAGCCATAATCTTGTCTCAAAGTTCTGAAAGTCTATCTTTAGTTTTATTCATGCAATTTTGCCAGGTTTCAATGAAATTTTTAATTTTCTGGATAGCTCTTTGAATCTGTTTCATACAGTCTATTTCTTTCCTATATTGTTCATTCAAGGTTTCTATCATTTTCCTCTGCTCCTATAGTTTTTGTCCATGTCTTCTCTAGCTATTCTGAGGAATTGCTTCATTAAGGTTGTCATATCTGGAGTCAGCAGAAGCCATGCTGGGCCATTTGGAGCAACAAGAAGAACAAGAATACAATTTACCCTCCTCATGAGCCAACCAGGGCACAGGTTTGGAGACAAGAACACCCTCCCCCCACCATGTGCAGCCCATTGATTCAGAGGATATGTGAGTTGATATCATTTGAGATACCAAAACAACTTAATGCTTCTATTGTTTTATTGATTTTGCAGGCCTAAGGCCAGCAGTCTGAGTATCTATTAAGTGGATATCAATAAGCAATGTAGCAAATATGGGGAGTTTCCTTCTGTCCTGTTTTTGAAATCCAGTATTGTTGCCACTGTTTTGTTTTGTTCCGTTTTATTGTTGTGTTTTATTCAATGCTCTTTTTTGATTGGTTTCATTCTGCTTTGTTTTGTTTAATTTTATTATGTCTGATGGTATGGGTAGCAATTTTGAAGATAACAAGAGGCATTATGGTAGGCACTGATAATTTTCTATTTTCCTATTTTGAAATCTCATATCACATTCGCTGTTTTATTTTGATTGGCTTTATTCTGTTTGGTTTTATTTTGTTTGGTTTTATTCTCTTTAAAATACACTTTCTTTCTTTTGTTTTGATTGGTTTTATTCTGTTCTGTTTTGTTTGATCTTATCATGTCTGATGATATGGACAGCTGTTTTGAAGAAAACAAGAGACATTATGGTAGCCATTGTTGATTTCCAATTTTCTTATTTTGGGGTTCTGTATCACTTTCATTGTTCTGTTCTGATTGGCTTTATTCTGATTTGTTTTGCTTGATTTTATTCTCTTTAAAATAAAAAAAATTGAAGTTTGTCGTTTTTTTTACTTGAGAGATTATTTCTGATCTGATTTCCTCTTTAGCCCCATGGATTTGTTTCTTTACTTCACTCACTATCTTTTCAGAAATTTCAGGTGTCTGACTTTCAGTGTCTTCTATGTCTATGTCTCTTATACTTGTTCTAGATGGGTTGGGGGTTTGAGATTGCATTTTGATTTTTCATTTTGTCATTTTCACATCCTAGTGAATATTTCAGTCTTTTCATGTCACTCTCAACTTTCCATTGTGTGTGTCTTAGGATCCTACTGTGTGGTTGATGTTCACTCAGTTGCCAGGTCCCACAGTATAGGGTAGGGGGTAGTCACCTGAATGTCTTCTGTGGGACTAGTTGGGTGATTCCTGGATTCTTCCTGGGCTGACTAGCCTAGGAGTAATGATGTGAATGAACCCTTAGCTCATATCGTTACTATGGCTTCAGACTGTTCCATGGTGCCACACCCACCCGTCCACAATATGTGCCCCAGCCAGGGCCCTACTGTGTCACTGGGGGTCTTGCAGGCCCATCCAGGTTCCTATGAGTGGGAGATGCCTCACTGGTGCTCTCCTCAGCCCACCCAGTGTCCTCTATGTGGAAGAAGGACTCACCCACTTTCTTGCTGGGCCACCAAGGTCCTCCAGGTGGAGGGAGGATGCACTCACACGCTTGCCTGCCCACTGAAGTCCTCCGAGTATGGGAAGGGGTCACTGAGACTCCTGCCAACCCACTGAGGTCCTTTGCATTGGGGGGGAACTCACTGCTCAGATTGTTTTTATGCTTTATCTTACTGAATACTAACCACAAATTCCAGTACCTTAGTTATATATTGTGCAGTGAAACAATACGGTTAGGAGTTAAGAGCATAGTATTTGGAGCCAGACTACCATTTTGAGATGAGGAAACCAATGCACAGAGAGGTTAAATAATTTCCCCGAGGCCGAATAGCTAGGTGGCAACAAACCTGAGGTATAAACTTCAGATTATCTGAGTCAAGAGACTGTGCCCTTAAACATAAGAAAAATCTTTTGAAAATATTTTGATGTAGTGTTGAGAAATCTGTCAGCCAAGTTTGTAGTATTCTACTGGTGTAGACACCTAACTTCATTTGCCCTTCCTGTGACATTTTCCCTTTCCTGTGTCCCTTTCCTTTGTAGCATGAATTACTGCACTTGAGGCTCCATCATTTCACATGCAGTAATTTGTGCTAACATAAGCATAATGAGGCAGAGCCTAGACGCTGTGCATACATAAGCCAAACAACGCACAAAAGTCCCAATCAACTAAACCAGTTGTGCCAGATTTATGAAGAGAAAAGAAAGGGGCGGAAGACGTGATCAAAATACACTCTCACTGAGAAACACTTTTTGTTCACCCCCACTCTTGGTTTATTGCCTTGCTAAATGAGAATTGTGGCATAAAACACACGGCTTAATAACAAGTGGGTCACATGTGGTGCTGGTGACCTGCAGCTCTTATCTACCCTTAGCAGATTCACTTGCAGCCCTCTTCTTCTTCTGCCTACTTTCCTGAATACAAACATGCTTGCTAAGTATCCTGTACCTGCTTCCATTCTCTCCCTGTACTTGTCTTGGGTAGGACACACACAGACACAGACACAGACACACACACACACACACACACGCACGTACTGAATTCTGGGGCAAGACATGAAAATTCTTTACTGAGTCAATACTCTTAGTTTTAATAAAAAGGAGGAAGTCTACTGTATCTCTGTGCAGATGGCACTAGGGGAGGGGGAGAAGTAGTCAGAATATTAAATCGCCTTTCTTTGTATGCATGGTCAGATTTGCTATTCGAAATTCAGCAAGCTTTGAAAACATGTGGCTGCACACTGCCTCCAGGCTTGGCAGCTCTCCCTTTTCTGTTGGGATGAGTGCCCGGCCTCAGGGAATAGTTCCTTTAGATGTCAGCTACACACCTTGCCCAGACAAAGCTTCCAACAGCTTGAATTATTCCAAAGAACCTCCCTGGCAACTGAGAGGCTATTAGCATGGTTAGATGTCAGGTAGGCAGAGCTGCATCCAGAGAGAGGGAGAGAAATAGGCATGGGAGGAATATCACTGATAGACACTTTACAAGTGAGAAAAAGGCCAAGGAGATTTGTGGTAGAAGAATCTTATGCTCTTCTCACCAGGGTGGGATGTACATCTGCACTGAGGTTAGCTTATGGAAAATTCTCCACTGCAGATTTTTGTGATCCAGGGAAAGTGTGCTCCTTTCCAGTACAATTCCTAAAGATAACATTGCAAGACACTCACGTGAAGATGTCAGCATTACTATCATACATGTTCCCTTGTTTACACAACACTGAAGAAATATTACAAAATATCTCATTTATAGAACATTGGAGACTTCTGAATACTTTGAGTTTACTTTATCATACACAGGCATAACTTCATATTTTACAGGTTAATGAATCAAAAATATTTAATGAGAGCTTTCTACAATGCATAGGAAACACACACCATACTAGTAGTGCACACTGCATAAGAAAGCAACGGCCTAGTGGTCAGGAGAGTCAGTATAGGTTTATGCTTACCTGGTTTTGAGTCACTACACAGCCACTTATTCTCCCTGACTCAATCCCTTGATTTGTGGAATAGAGAGTATGGCAACCACATAGAGTTTGTGTATAAAATGAGGAGATAATGTATATGAAGTTCTTAACACTGCATCTAGCCTATATCAAGGGTTCAATAAGTGGTAGCTCTGGGCAGTGGCAATATTTCATCCTTAGTCATAGGGAGAAGAACAACCTGTGTGAGACAGTTCTTGCTCTCAAACAGTTCCTTATGTAGCTGGTAAAATAAGTTATTTACACATGAATAAGTACCACCATTACACAAGGCAGTAAACATTAAGTGCCATGTGATTGATAAAGAAAAAGTGCTAAGGGTTGGGAATGTAGCTCAGTGGTACAGCACTTCATGTAAGAGGCCCTGGGTTCCATCTCTTGCAAAAACAAATAAGGAAAAAACATAAAGTGCTGTTCAATTTAAAAAACACAATCTCTCTTTAAAAATGTGAAAAGGATCTCAATAGATATTTCTATAACAAAGAAATACAAATGACCACTTAGCACATCATTAGTCAATTTGGGGCATTCAAATTAAAACTGAGATACCACTTCACATCCCATGAGATGACTAGAATAAAAAAGACAAGGCCAGTTATGATGTGGTGGTTAACACTCTGAGTTTCAACTACTCAGGAAATTGAGCTAGGAGGATTGCTTGAGCTCAGGAATTCAAGTCTATCTGGACAACATAGCCAGACACTATTTCAAAAATAATAATGATAAAATAAAATAAGCCATGTGTGGTGGAACACACCTGTAATCCTAGCACTCTCTAGCTTCAAAGTACTGCCAATTCTCAGTTCTTCTTAAGAACTACTTCCCAATACACAGTTTTTTCATCATCTTCCAAATTTATATAGCACTTTATTTCTCCAAAGTGTTAAGATATAATTTTCATGTTAATATTTTTCTTTGGGAGGCTAAGGTAGGAAGATTACAAGTTCGAGCGCAGCCTGGGCAACTTTTAGCAACTCAGTGAGACCTTGTCTCAGAATAAAAAGGACTGGAGATGTAGCTTAGTGTGAAGGACCCAGGTTCAATCTCCATCACTGCAAAAATACAAAATAAAATTAAATAGTTTTTTTAAAGAGATTAACTGTTGAAGAGACTGTGGAGAATTTGAAACTCTCATAGACTTGTGATGGGAATGTAAAATGATACAGCCACTACAGAAAATATTTTAGCAGCTCTTCAAAAAGTGAAATACAGAATTACCATGTAACTAATCAATTCCACTCCTACATATATGCCCCAGACAGTTGAAATATATATTCTTGCAAAAACTTATATACTTCATATCAGTATTATTCATAATTTTAAAAGTGGGAACTACCCAAATGTCTAAAAACTGACAAGTAAATAAAATATGGCATATTCATGTAATAAGATCTTATTTAGCAATATAAAAAATAAGATACTGATAAGTGGTACACTATGAATGGATCTTATGAAAGAAGTCAGATCCAAAGATCACATACTATAGGACTGCATTCATATAGGATGCCCAAAATAAGCATATCCTCAACAATGTGTTTGGGGATCCCTATTGCTGGTGGAATGGGGATTTGAGGACTGATGGTTGAAGTCTGAATTTTCTTTAGGAGGGAATGAAAATCTTCTAAAATTAATCATGGTGATTAATATACATTCTTGTAAAAAGCATTAAACTGTACACTTTACATGAGAAAAATATTGACTTGCAAATTATATCTTAACACTTTTGAGAAGTAAAGTGCTACATAAATTTGGAAGATGATAAAAGAACTGTGTATTGGGAAGTGGTTCTTAAGAACTGAGAATGCGCTGTACGTTGAAGCTAGAGTGGTAACACTGTATGTGAATGCTTTTGTTTGAAAACAATTTGATACACAAACAAAAGCACTTGGCAAAATTTTGGTTTTGTTTGCAAACTCTACATCGAGTAACAAACGTGACTGTGGCCATCTTTTCTGCACAAACACAAACATGGCCATCTTTACAAAATAGTGAAACAAATTAAATTCCTGAACCAAGGCACCACCGCATCAGTTAGTTGTGCTACATAACAAAGCAATCTATAATTTGTGGCTTAAAACAGCAAACATTTCACCCAGACATGTTGGCACATGCCTATAATTCCAGTAGTAGGGGAGCCAAGGCAAGATGATGGAGATTCAAGGCCAGCCTGGACTATATAGCAAGACCCTGTTTCAAAACAAATGAACTTTTATTCTCACATGTCTGAGTATTATCTGGGAATCATCTGACCTCACCTCAGTTTTCCTCCAAATGGTAGGTACAAATACAGATCTTTTCTACATTTTTCTCATCCTGCTTGGAGCAACTGGCTACCCAGAGCAGGTTCTGTTCATGCAATGGCAGAAGCACACAAAGGCTGGCCCAATCACACGAACCATTTCTTACATCCTATCATCTAACATCCCATTGGTCAAAACAATTCCAATGGTCAAGATCAAAGACAAAGACAAAGGGTAGGCATGGTGGTATATGCCTGTAATCCCAGCTCTCAGGGTAGGGGTGAGAAGCTGAGGCAGGAAGATTACTAGTGCAAGACCAGACTGAATTACATAACAAGATCTTGTCTCAAAAAGAAAAGAGGAGGGGAGGACTGCAGAGTTTAATACAAAGGGAAAGACAAGGTTGAATGGAGCATTGAGAACAATAATCCATTCTCACACACTATTCCAGACAAAGAGAATAATCATTCATCCAACAAACATTGACTGCCTACTCTGTACCAGGTGACTCTTAGGCTTAGGGCACAACATGAAACAAATCATGTCCATGCCTTTGTAGTCAGTAATGCCAAAACAGCAGATTTAAAATTAACCTGTAAACTAGGAACAATGAACTCAAGGGCCCAGAAAGTGCAGATGTGTGGAGTAAGTGACTTTCAAAGAGGAAAAAGATGAAAGGGAGGCAGAGAATGCAAGTGTAGTCTGAAAGAGGCAACTAGAACTCACCTCCAGCTGACTCTGACCAGGAAATGGAGCTAGTCCTTATGTCCTTCACGCAATACGTCCCACTATGCAAGCCAAAGAGAAGGGCTGAGGGCTGGATGTAGCCTGAAAGCCACAAGTTTGTTGACTCCTTGTGAATAAAAAAGCAATTGTGAGAAAATACCCTTTTTGCTGGAGCAAAATGGAAGAGTATGCCCTGTGACTACCTAGGTAGCTCAGTGATGGCGAAACTTTTAGAGACCTAGCATCCAAACTGCAGCCCAGAACTCACTTATTTATTGCAAAGTGCCAACACTGCAATTAAACCTGAACACTGAGGTTTTAGTTTAGAAAAACAACTTACACATTTGGCTCCCATGCCAACAGAGAGGGCCCTGCATGCCCCCTGTGGTGCATGCGCATAGGTTCACCACCACTGACCTAGGTGAATCCAGGAAGGAAGTAAAGAGAAGGTAGTATTTAAGTGAACTCTCTGAAGACAATGGCAAGGGAGTGCAAGTGGAAAGAATGTGCACACAGCGGTATGGAGGACTGAGAAAGCACAATCGGCTGCCAGTAAGCTGGTAAGGGTGGAAGGTAGGGCTCTAGTGGAAGAAGTAGGTAGCAAAAAGTGAAACTGATGAGTGATTCAGACACCAAGACACCAGATCTTGGGAGTTCAGTTGTTATTGGCGAAGGGACATGAGCAGATTATCTGCTCTTGATATGATAGATTTAAACGATGTAAGAACAGAAGCAGGAAGCCCAGTGGGGCTTTTGGTTGCAGTACAGGTAGTGGGGAACAAGAACTAAACTAGGACAATTTCAGTTAAGGGTGGAAAAGTCAGACAAACATGACAAGCAGCAGGCAGGGAGAGTCTGATGTCGGCTACACTTTGCCTGTAGGTAATAAAAGGAGAAAACAATAGAATGAGACCTAGATTTTTGGGTTGAGAATCACGATATAATAATGCCCCTGTAAAAACAGGGAAAACAAGCAGATTGTTAGGGTGGTGGCTTGAAATGCTGAATTTTAATTTTGAGTATGTTAGTTTTGAGGAGAGGTATTAGTATATAGTTGAATATGCAGTCTAAGCCTCAGGAGAAAGGTTAAGGCCAGATATGTGGGTTTAGGCATCTGCAGATATCAGATAGCAATTGAAACCAAGGATTTTAAAGAACTGAGGATAAAAACTAAGGGAGACCCTAGGGAAGAACAACAGTAAGGGCTGAAAAGGAGCCAACAAAGAGTACGGAGAAATAAGCCAAGGTAGGAGAAGAGAGACTGCTACCACAGAAATGAAATATAAAGATCATTTCAAGAAAGGAGAAATTATCATTAACAATTGCCAAAACAGATGACTCAGGTACACACAGCCTGTTGGGTTTGACAGAGAAGACCACATTGGAGTTTCTGACCTGATCTCAGAGGAGTGATGGGTTAAACAGAAAGTGGGAGATGAGAAGGTGAATACAGTTAATGCAGGCTGGAGAAGCTTATGTAAAAAATCAAGAGCATTGATAAGAGAGAATAAAGAATTAGTGATATCCAGAGCTAAGGAAGGTTTGGTTCATTTTGGTTTGAGGTTATTTTAAGATGGGCTATCTCTGAACTTGCTAAATAAATATACAATGGAGTGGAAATAATTTGATGCAAGGAGTTAGAAATGATGAAATATATTGGGTAAAATTCCTGAGATTACAGCTAGGAATGCTAGAGTGATAGCTCTGATGAGGTTAAAAAAAAAAAAAAGCTAAGAGGGATAGGGAAACAGATAATGCTTCTTGACAATAGAAGGGAAGTAAGTTGAAAAATGTAGGTTTATATAGATAAGCAGGTTTAACAGCAAGGAATTGAAGTAGCTCCTGTTTCATGACTTCTCCTTACCAAGTGTAGACATCAATATTATCTTCTGAGATTAAAGAGAGAGGCAGTCGGGTAAAGAGAGAAGAGTGAGAGGTTTAAAAGTGACCTCTGAGAAGAACGGGAAAGTACATAGATGAAAGACAAAGAGTACAATAGCTGGGCAGGATTGAGAACTGGTACTAAGATTCCCTTAAGGAAAAAAAACTATAAATTTGCAATGACCCCAATCTGAAAAGTTGTGCTCAGCAGTGCTCAGCAACCTGAGAAAAGGAGCAAAGGAATCGGAAATTTGGTTTGAAGTTTGGATTTCATATGGTGGACAGGCAGGTAGAAGAATAAAAGCAAGACTCAAGGTCTGAAGTGATGAGCCATGGCGTCTGCACTACAAAGGAAAAGAATTAGTCTGGTGGGAAGGTGACAATTTGGAGAAAGTGGGTTCGATCAGGTTAAGGAATGGATGTAGTGTGGATATGACAGCAAGAGGCTTGTGGGAGTAAAAAGTTGCGACTAGAGAGATGTTAGAGAATTTGACATCAGAGGAGGAGCAGGACAAGTTCCAAGGTGGAGTCTTGGAAGTGAATAGCAAAGGTGTAGTGGATGTGGAGTTAAAGAAGAGTAGAGAAGAAGGATCATCCAAAATGATGGCACCTGTATGGAGTGCCTGGATGACAAATCCTTCACCAAATAAAAGTGACTATTCAAGGGCTGGTAATGTAGCTCAGTGGTACAGTACTTGCCTAGCATAAGCAAGTTCCTGGATTCGATCCCCAGCACTGCACAAAAAAGTATTCATTGGAGTTAGAAAATGATAGTGATGAGAAAGAATAGAAGGCAGTGTATCTGTCAATGAGTGACATGAACTTTAAAGGGAAAAAGTTGCCTGCAAGTGGCACTTGAAACAAAGAATCATTCAGATCTGACTCAGTCCTGAAATTCAGTGTCATAAAATAATGAACAGCAAATACTCAAAGGGAAAAAGTTACTAGGAGGTGGCACTTGAAATCAAAAATCGTTCTGATCTGGCCCATGGTCCTGAAGTTCAGGGCCATAGAAGAACAAGCAGTAAGTACTCAAAGGGTTACAGAGAGGTCTTATCCTGGGAGAGATCCAGGTCTCAGTCTGAGGGCTCCAGAAGATGTGTGGTAAGGGCTGGTAGAGGGAGAAGCAGGGTGCAGTTGTGGAGGAAGCAGAAGGTGGTGTGAGAATGATCAGAGATGAGATTTTAGATAAGATGGCCAGAGAGGTTAACATTTGGGAGGATGCCAAGGAGGACCAGCGATGAAAAACCTAATGTGATTGGCTGGTATCGAAGTTCCAAAATGAACCATAGAACCATTTCCATGTCAGTGCAGACCTGTGCACTGTACACCACTGAAACTGAATGGTATTGGCACTGTACGCCCTCAGCATCAGTCTGCCATTGAACTTCTTTGGCACATGGTTTCAACAGACTAAGAGTCAAGCCGGGTGTGGTGGCACATGCCTTTAATCCCAACACTCTGAAGGCTGAGGCAGGAGGATCATTGTGAGATCGAGACCAGCCTAGGCTGCAAAGTGAGTTTGAGGCCAGCCTGAACTGCATAGTGAGACCCTGTCTCAAAAAATAGGGCCAGGGATTTAGTTCAGTGGAGTAAGTACCTGCCTGGCAGGCGCGAGGTTGTGAATTTGATCCCCAGTACAAAGAAAAAAAGAAAGAAGAGGAAAAACAAGAGTCAGGTTCTTGGGGTGCACCGTTTCCTAGCTGGGCAACTTCAGAAAAATTACTTAACCTCCTGAATTCTCCTGATAAAAGACACATAATAATACTGATTTCACAGAATTGTCCAAAAGATGAAAAAGATGCTATGTGTGAAATGCCTTTATGCAGTAGGCATTCAATAAATGTTATATATATTTTTTCAAATATCGGTTAAAAGTGATTTTCACTTCTCTACTGAGCTCCAGGGTTGTGTGGCCAAGAGTTTACTTTACATTTTTGCATGTCTCCCAGACACCTTCAACTGCCCAACACTTTCCCCACTTAGCTTTGTCCTCTTTTGCCATTCCCTCTTCACTGAACAATGCTCCTACCCATCCTGTTCTCCAGATTGCAAACATAGATATTATCCTTGATCCCTCCCTACAGACTAACTTTCCATATCAAATCCATCACCAAACTCTGCTATTTGTATCTAATAAATCTCACTCAAATCCAACTTTGTTTCATTTCCATCGCTACAACCTTATGCCAAAAGCCTGAAACATTCTGTATTCTTCTAATACCCTACACCAATTAGCAGCAAATTCCTTTAATTCTACCACATAATTACATTTTTCTCTTATTTATTAAACATTCAGTAGTAATATATAATATATATCATATATACATAGAGTGGATTATATAAAACATATGCACAATTGGAAGAACAATAGAAAATGAACATCATTAACCACCACCCAGATGCCTTCACTATATGTTGGCTCCTTATCATACGATCCCTCTCCCCCCAGGGGTAATCATTATTCTAAATTCTGTGGAACATATGCCTTGCCTTTTTCATAATTTTACTACTTTTCTGGGCATCCTTAAGCTCTATAGTTCAGTTATGTCTAAAATTCATAGAAGTGAAGTAATTGTATATCTATTATTTGTTTATTTGATGTAATGTATTTATGAGACACAAACATGCTGATATGTATAAGTTTTATATGCTTCTATTGCCACATTGTATTTCATTGTAGAAAGATGCCATTATTGATTTATTTAATCTACTCTCAGTAGGCATTTGCATTTTTTCCAACTTCGGGCTATTACAAATAATGTAGTTAGGAGCATATGTAAGAGCTATTCTAGGGTATGCACCAGTAGCTAAACTTCTGGCTCATGAGACATGAGAATTTTCTATCAGTGATGAACCACTATATTTCTGAGGTGCTTACACCAATTTACATTCTTCTTGACCACACAGTGTGTATGAAATCGGCCAGTGAACGTCATTCCTGAACTTAGGAGAAAGCATTTAGTTGTCACCTTTCCATAGGCTCTCTGAATTTTATGGTTACCCTTTACAAAGTTAGGGAAGCTTGCTTTTTTTCCTGGTGTGTTGCATCATGAATGAGTGCTGACTTTTGTCTTTTTTTTTTTTTTTTTTTGCTTCTTGTGAGATGTTCATGTGTTTTTTGTTCTTAATTCTATTAACATAGTATATTACATTAATTAATTTTCAGATATTAAACCAATCTAGCATCACTACAATAAATCTCATATTGCCATGGTGCATAATCCCTTTTATATGTTGCTGAATTTGGTTTGCTAATTGTATTAGATTTTTAGTGCTGCATAACAAATTACCACAAACTCAGCCCCAAAAGGCAACACCCGTTTATTAATTCACAGTTCTATAAGTCAGAAGTCAAGCATGCCATGACTGGTTTCTCTGCCCAGGGTATCACAAGGCTGAGGTCGATCCGTCAGTCACACTGAATCTCATCTGGAGGCTCTGGGGAAAAGTGTATTTCCAAGCTCTTGTTGGGAGGATTGAGTTCCTTGTCCCCGTAGGACTTAGGCACTCATTTCCTGGCTGGGCAACATCTGGGGGCTACTTGTAGCTCCAAGAGGCTTCTGGTATTTCCCGCTCTCTCCATTTTCAAGCGGCAACAGCATGTCAAATCCTTGTCATGCTTCAAATCTCTGCCTTTGCCTTTGGAGACCTTTCAGGGAACTCTCTCTGCTTTCAAAGGAGTCTGTGTTACTAAATCAGGCCCACCTGCATAATTTCCCTATCAGTCAACTGACTTAGGGACCTAATTATATCTGCACAATCCCTCCACAGCAATACCTAAGATTAGTGTTTCATTAAGTAACAGATAAAAGGCATGTATACACCAAGAGCCAGGATCTTGGGGGATTGATTCAGAGTTCTGCCTGCCACACTATTTTGTTAAGGATATTTGCTTCCATGTTCACAAGAGATTCTAGTTTGTACTTTTATTTGATTGAGATATCATTATCTGACATTGGTACTGGGCAATACTGGCCTCATAGAATTAATTGGGAAGAGGTCCCTTTTCCTCTACCTCTAAAAGTATTTATGGAAAACTGGTATGATTTTTCCTTTAAATAATTGACAGTGAAACCATTTGGACATGGACTTTTTGAAAAATTTAAATTATTACAGTATTTCGTTTTCCATAGTTGTTATTGATTTTCCTTACTCGTTATAGGCTATTTCTTCCTGAATCTGTTTGATTAACCTGTCTTTCCAGAGATTTCTCCATTTCACCTACTTTGTCTAATTTGTTGTCACAAAGCACTTCCTGTGCTGAATTCAGCAGTATCCCCAAAATACTCATGCCTACCCAGAGTCTTGGCATTTGAGCTTATTTCGAAATGGGATCTTTGCATATATACTTAGTGAAGATGATATCATACTAAATCCAGTGACCGCTGTCCTTACAAGAAGGCCATCTGAAAACACAAAGAAGACACACACACATGATGAAGGTTATGTGAAGATAGATCATTTGCAAAAGATCTCCCTCCCTATTTCCTTCTATCTAGCTTTATTTTGCTCTTTTTTTACACTTTATCTTACTCAAATGAGAGATGACATATGGTATTTAAGCTTGTGGGTCTGGTTTATTTCACTTAACGTTGTATTTTCCAGGTGTATCCATCTTCCTACAAATACTCCAATTTATCCTTCTTTATAGCTGAGTAGTATTGTTATGTATAGATATTACGTTTTAAAAATCCATTTGTCTGTTAATGGATATGCAGGCTGCTTTCAGGATTTAGCTATTACGAATTGAGCTGCTATAAACATCGGTATGCATGTATCGGAGTAATATGATGTCTTCAGTTCTTTGGGGAAGATACCTAAAAGGGGAATAGGTGGGTCAAGTGAATTATATTAGTTCTTTGACATATCTCCATAGTGATTTCCATACATTCGCACTAACAATGCAGAAGGGTTCCTTTTTCACTGTAGCCATGCCAGTGTTCGCAATTATTTGGTTACTTAGAGATTGTCATTCTTTCTGGTGTAACATGAAATTTTAGTGTTGTCTTAATTTGCATTTCTGTAATGGCCAGAAATGTTGAACATTTTTAAATATATGTCCATTTATACTTCTGGGAAGTGTCTATCCATTTCACTTGCCCATTTTTATTTTAGCTTTTATTTTGGGAGATCTAATTTTTTGAGTACTTTTTATATTGTAGATATAAGTACTCTGTCTGAGGAATAATTGGCAAAATTTTTTCCATGCTATAGGTTGTCTGTTCACTTTGTTGATTGTTTCCTTTGCTGTGCAGAATCTTTTTATTTGGTATAATGTCATTTGGTGATTCTTGATGCTATTTTTTGTGCAATTAGAATTTTGTTCAAAAAGTTCTTGCCCACATATGACTTCAAGAGTTTTACCTAATTTATATTCCAGTAGGTTCAGGTTCATCGTTTCTGTTTTAATGTGTAGATCTTTGATCCATTTTGATTTCCATTCAGTATGTGGGAAGAGATATGAGTCTAGATTCAATCATCTGTGTATAGATAACCAGTCTTCCCAGCATCGTTTGTTAAACAGGCTATTTTTCCTTCAACATATTTTGGCTCCTTTTTCGAAGATCAAATAACTGAATGTGTGAGGATGTTTCTGCATCCTCTGTTCTGTTTCATTGATCCACATGTCTGGTTTTGTGCCATTACCGTGCCATTTTTATCATTGCTTCTTTGTAGTATAACTTGAAGCCAAGTATTGTGATGCCTCCTTCTTTGCTTTTGTTGCCCAGGTTTGCTTTTGCTATGCTCGGCCCCTCCTGGTTCCAAATGAATTTGAACATCAAGAAAAATTAAATACTTAGGAATTATCCTAGCCAAAGAAGTCAAAGATCTCTACAATAAGAACTACAGTATTCTGCAAATGGAGATTGAAGAGGATATCAGAAAATGGAAAGATGTCCCCTATTCCTGAATAAGCAGAACCAATATTGTCACAATGGCCATACTCCCAAAGCTGTTACATAGACTCAACACATTCCTGATCAAAATATCAACGATGTTCCCTACAGATGTAGAGGAAACAGTCCTAAAATCCATATGGAACCAGAAGATATCCAGAATAGTAACTTCTGATTTTATTGATTTTTCTCTATTATTTTTCTGCTTTTTCCCTTTTAGTGATTGGCATTCTAATTATTATAATTTCCTTTTGTTTACTTTAATTTCTTTCCTTTCTCTTTTTCTAACTATTATGGTAGAATTTCCCAATAGTTTTTTACCTTTATGATATGCACATTAAAAGTAATTATTTTTCTACAAGGCACTTCTTTAGCTGTGCTCCATAAATTTTGGCATGTTGTATTTTCATTTCTATTAAATTCAGGATAATTTCCAATTTTCTTGTGATTTCTCCTCCTACTCATGAGTAATATAGAAATATATTTTTAATTTCCAATTATTTGGACATTTTCAAGATTTATTTCTTTTGTTAATTTCTCATTTATCTATGTTATAATCACAGAGGATACTTTGTGTGATTTCAGCTCTTTCCAATGTGCTGAGATTTGTTTTATGACCTAACATATGTTCTATCTTGGAGAATGTTCCATACATGTGTGAAAAGAGTATTTATTCTGAAGTTGTTAGGTGCAGTATTCCATAAATCTCAGGTTGAGTTGGTTGATAGTGTTATTCAAATCTTTTGATCATTAATTTTCTGTTTAGCTGTACTATGAAAATATTGAAATCTCCCACTACATTAGTTAAACTGTCTATTTTTTCTGAGTCTGTTTTCAGAAATACGTATATACATGTTTATTTTTCTTATGGTTTGAGTCTTTTACCTTATGAAATACCTATCATTTTCTTTAATAATATTTATTATCTTAAACAGTATTTGGTCTGATATTAACACTCCAGCTCTTTTACTGTTTGTGTGGTATGTTTTCTCCAGTCTTTTTCAACGTACTTGTCTCTGAATCTAAATTGTGTATCCTGTAAGCCACATAGATCCTGTGGGGGCTTTTTAATCCAGTCTGATAATTTTTGTCTTTGGTTTACAGTATTTATCTTATTCACATTTAAATTTGTATACCTGTGTGTACCTGAGAATTAGCCAAGGATGTGACACATGCTAGGCAAATGCTCTGTCACTGAGTTATGCCCCGGCCCTATTTACATTTAATTCTTATTTTGGTTTAATTACATCTGGCATTACAGTTTTTCTACATGCCTCATCTTTGTTTTCTTCATTATCTGCCTTCTTTTGTGTTAAGTATTTTAATGTACCATTTTAATTCCTGTTTTTGTTTTGTTTTGTTTTGCTTTGCTTTACTATATGTTTTAGTGTTTTGTTAGTGATTACTCCAGGGATTACAATATGACTGTTAATTTATTGCAGTCTACTTCAAATTAATACTAATTTAATTCTGGTTAAACATACAAACTTGGCTATAATATAGTTTCATTTATTCACCTCCTCTTTGTGATACTATTGTCATATATACTACATCTCTATAATTTAAGCCCAGCAATACAGTTTTATAACTATTGCTTTACATAATATCATTTCTCTTAGAAAGAGGAGAAATGAAAAAATACACTTACAGAGTCTTTTACATTACCCTACATATTAAGCATTTGTGGCACACTTCATTTCTCCCTGTGAATTCAAGTTACCATCTGTTGACACTTCATTTCAACCTGAAGGACTTCCTTAAGTCCTCAAGGATTTCGTGTAAGTCAGAGCTGCTCATGTTGCAGGTGTCGCTCAGTAGTGGAGTATCTGCCTAGGATGCCTGAGGTTCTGTGTTTGATCCCCAGCACTGTAATAAAAATACAAATCCGCTAATGAATTGTTTTAGCCTTTACTTATATGGAAATGTTTTTATTTCACCTTCATTTTCAAAGGACACTTCCGTGAGAACTAAAATTTCTACTGGGCAGTTGTTTCTCCTTCAGCATTTTGAACATATTGCCCTGATTCTAACCCACTGCTGCATCTGATGAAGAAGTTAACTATATTGATGGTCTCTGAACATAATGAGTCTTTTTTTCTTTCTGCCTTCACAATTTTCTCTTTGTCCTTTAACAGTTTGACTATGATTTGTCCATGTTTTGCTCTCTTTATCCTACTTCGGGTTTTTGTTGAGATTCTTGGTCTTGCATATTAATTTTGCACCAATGCTGGGAAATTTGGGGGCATAATTCTTCAATTTTTTGCCCCTTTCCCTTTCTACTCAGGTTCTGCCCCGTCTCTCTATTTCTATTACATATTGGTAAGCTTAATGTTTTACCACAGGTCGTTGAAGCTATACAGTTTTTAAAATACTTTTACTCTGCTGTTTGTATTGCTTAATTTTGCTTCTTCTGTCCCCCAGAATCTTCTCAAAAGCCCACATTAAACCTTATTTCATTCATTTTACATTTCAACTTCAGAACTACCATTTGATTCTTTTTTTGTCATTCATATCTACTTATGGATATTCTATATTTTATATTGTCTTATTTTTAATTCTTTCAACATGGCTTTCTTTAGTTTGCTGTATATATTCATAATACATATTTTGAATTGTTTGTCTGCTAAATCTAGCTGTTGGGGACACTTAGATTCCATTTATGGTTATTTTTCTGGGTATGGGTCATACTTTTCTGTGTATTTGCATGTCTTGTAATTATTTTTTGTGAAAACTTGATGTTTTAGATCAATTTCATAGTTATTTTGTATTCTCATAGTTTTCTATTGAAGGTTATCATTGTTATTGTTGTTTTGATAATTGGTTTCTTTATTTCTTTTTTAATAATTTATCTGGGCTTAATCTGTTAAACCCGTCACCCCTGCATTATGTAATGTGTGAAGCATAATGTGCCACTGATGCCGCTGCTCAGTTATTTTTCAATATTCTTGGTTTGATTTTTTTAAGCTTGGCTTTCTAAGGGTCATCTCCATATCTGTGTAATTTTATTTATTTTTTTTTTATTTTTATTTATTTTTTTTTTTTTTGCGGCACCGGGGATTGAACTCACAGCCTTGCGCCTGCCAGGGCAGGCGCTTAAGCCACTGAGCCAAACTCCCGGCCCTGGTTTTTTTGAGGCAGGGTCGCACTATGTAGCTCAGGCCGGCCTTGCGCTCGCGTTGTAGCCCAAGCCGGCCTTGAATTCACAACGCTCCGCCTACCTCAGCCTCCCGAGTGCTGGGATTAAAGGCGTGCGCCACCACGCCTGGCTTATATCTGTGTAATTTGGTATTCAGTGGTACTCAAACATTTTCAGACAGTATCATGCTGATATTATATTAAAAGCTTCAACTGCTCTCACATCTGTCTCTGGCTTTAATTTTTTAAATATACATAATGATCGCATTCACCATAGGGAATTTATACCTGTACACAACACATCTTGATTCTTCGTTTTCCCCAATCCATTTGCCTCCCTTCAACCCCTTTTCCCCTCCTTATTTACAAAAGCTTTGTTTCCATTTTTTCTTCTATTCTCTTTTTCTTTTTTCCCTTACTTCCTTTCCCCAATCCCCTCCCATGTGCCTCTTCCCATTAGAACATTTTATTCCCATTTTCCAATATCTATTATACATTTTGGCTAATGAAGGAAGTCAAAGATCTTTATACTGAGCACTACAGCACTCTGAAAAAGTAGATTGTGATTGAAAGGGTATCAGAAAAATGGAAAGATATCCCTTGTTCGTGGGTAGGAAGAACCAGTGTATTGAAAATGGCCATATATCCATAATTTTTGTACAGATTTAAGGCAATCCAAATCAAAATACCAATAGCATACCTCACAGAATTAGAGAAAACAATCCTAAAATTCATTTGGAACCAGAAGAGACCTAGAGTAGTAAAGGCAATCCTGAGTAACAATGGTAAGGCAGGGGACACCTCAATCACTCACATGAAATTATACTACAGAGCTACTGGGATAAAACAACATGGCGATGGCAGAAAACAAACCCAAGGCTCAATGGAACAGATTAGAAGATACAGAAACAACTCCAAACACACTCAGCCACTACCTTATCTTTGACAAAGGGGCCAAACACCATCACTTGAAGAAAGATAGCCTCTTTAATAAATGGTGCTGGATAGCAGCACAGGTCATAATAGCCAGACCTTGGAAACAACCTAAGTGCCCATTGACTGAGGGATGGACAAAAAAGATGTGGTATTTCTATATAATGGAATACTACTCAGCTATAAAGAATGATAAACTGGACCCCTTCATACTTTAATGGATGCACCTTGAGAATGTACTTTTCCGTGAAATAAATAAGTCACACATATGTAAGCATCATATCATTGCACTTGTGTGACAAACTGAAGGAAAAACTATGTATATGTTTATGTATATGTATATAAAAATAATTAAGATAATTAAAGAAAAAAGAATTCACTGAGAATTTGACAGATATTGAGGTGAATCTATAAATAATTTTAGGGAGAATAAATGATTTGATATTTGTCCAATTCACATACATAGTCTCTCTGCACTTATTTAGATTGTATTTGAGTACTTTTGATCAGTTTTTATAGTTTTTAGGATACAGATAATGAATGTATTTTGGTCTATTTATACAGTAATGCTACTTGAAGCTTTTTTGTGATGTTGTAACTTGTGCCTTTAAAATTTTACTTTTGAATTGTTCATTGCTTGTACATCAGCCAGCATTAGATTTCTATATATGGCTTTGTGACCTTGTACCATGACCTTGCTAAACCTGCTTGCCCATTTTATTGGGGCTTTTTGTAGATTCTTTGTAAATAAAAAGAGAGAGAGAGACCTTTTCCCTCCTCCTCTTTTTTTGCAAAATGGAGTACTCCTCTGCCATAAAGAAGGATACACTTGAGACATTTTCTTTTTTAAATTTTAAACAGAAAAAAGTAAGAAATAACAGTAAAGCAGCTTCAAAACAGGCTAGTAGGAGAGGCACAGTAATCAACACATTGCGTATTGTTACATTCATAGCAGAGCACATGATATAGGCATGAAATATTTTCCACAAAATTAACTAGCACAAAGCTTTCCCCGCAACAAAACCAAGAGAAACCAGCTGTGTAACTATCTCAACTATCTTGTGTTTATATATATGCTTTCCTTTCCCCTTTCTCCCATTGCAGTTTATCTTTTCTTTTGAACAGTTTCTTCCCTATTCATAATATCTATTGTACATTTTGGATCTTATTGACTCACAGATTCTCACACTAGTGAGACAATACGATGTTCACACATGGGTCTGGTAACTTGAGACATTTCTAGGTAAATGGATGGACCTTGAACCCATAGTCTTTTTTATTTATTTAATTAATTATATATTTTTTAAGACAGGGTCTCACCGTGTAGTTCAGGGTGTCCTTAAATTCACTATGTAGCCTAGTCTGGCTTAAAACTAGCAGCAATCCTCTTGCCTCAGTCTCCTGAATGCTGCAATTACAGGTTTGTGCCCACACTCCTGGTGAGCCCATACTCTTAAATGAAATAAATTGGACACATATGTTCAAATATCACATTGTTTCTCTGGTGTACAAAACTGAAAGTGCAAATTTGATTTTATTTTCTGCCAGGTCTTTTGACCTGTAAGTACATACACAGCGTCAGAATTGACCAATAGTGGGTCACTAGCTTGGAGCTTCTTGAAACCTCCACCCACCCAAAAGCAACCTCACTAGAAATGTATTTGCCTCAACCACAACCTTAAGCTAGTTGAGCTATGCTATTGGGCTGTCCACTAGCCAGCCTCTTAGAAGTGAATTCCATTGACAGTTGCACTGTGTGGGCCTTGCCCTGTTCTCAAAATAGAGCCAGTCCAGCCCCTTGACCTTGGCAGAGAAGCTACTGAATCAAGATCTGCTGAAGCTCCACACCAACAGAGCTGAGGTGGGAGATGAGAATTCCCCGGCCAGAACATCACAGATTTCCACTGTTTCTTACTCAAAGTTAACCAGCTTTCCGGGCATAAGTGCTTCTCATATTGCTATATGCCTCATATTGTAGATGCTTTTCATGGAGTGGATTTACCTATCTCCTCTCTCAGTCACAGCCTGAACTCCAGTTCCCACAAACTTCTCAATTTTTGGCTGTCAAATGGTGGAAAATTATTTCTTACTATAGCTTTCATTTGTATTTTGCTACTTATTCATCAACTTGAGTACTTTTTGATTATCATTGGCCATGGGAAGTCCCTCTTTTATCAAGTGCCTGCTTCAGTCATTTGCTTATTTTTCCCATATGTTGCTTATCTTTTCTTACTGAATTTTAGGAGTTCTTTATATACTCTGGGTGTGAGTCATTACTTGGTTTAGGTTTTACAAAGTTTTCGTACTCTCAGTGGCCAGGTTTTTCACTCTCTCATGTCTTTTAGAGAAGCCAAAGTAATTAATTTTGATATTAATTACTTGATGTTAATTTATCAACAACTTCCCCTCATGTTAGCTACTTTCTTATCATTTCATAAGCCCTTCTATATCTTGGTTATGAAAGTAGTCCCCTATATTGACTCCTAGAAATTTTGTCTTTCACATTTATATCTTCTATCCTACTACAGTTGATCTTTATATGTGATGTATTATAAAGGTCAGTTTTCATTTTTCTCCCATGGATAACAATGTTATACCATTATTACAGGAAAAAATGCATTTTTTCATGCACTTCAGGTTTATATAACATATCAATATATGTATGGATCTACTTCTGAGCTCTATTCTCTTACTTTTTATTAGTGCATGTTTGTAATACATAATAATTACATTCATTGTGGGGAATTGGTACATGTACATAACACATCTCAATTCCTTTTTACCCTTCCCCTCCACCTTCCCTTTTTTGCCAGCATCAGATTAATTTATCTTATATGTTCTTATAAAGTTAATTGTTATACATATGGGTTGAAAACCAGACTAATAGATCAAAACACATTTAAAACACATAAGATAATTACATTAAATCAAAGTATACTTTTACATACATTGTCCATGTTGGGTTACAGTAACATTTTTTCTTTTTATTTTTAACTCTTATCTGTCTTTTATTTTGCACTTTATTTATGTATTGAGTTTCTCAAATAAGAGAAGTGATGTAATATTTAAACCTGTGTGTCTGATTTACTTCAATTATCTTTTACTTTTCTGTTTATTTATATTTGGGTTTCTCATATGATAGAAACCATGTAATATTTAAGCTTGTGCGTCACATTTATTTCACTTAACATTATGGTCTCAAGGTGTATCCATTCCCCCCACAAACGATTCAAGTTTATCCTTCTTCATGGCAGAGTAGTACTTCATTGTGTATAAATATCACATTTTCTTTTTTCTTTTTTTTTGGGGGGGGAGAAAGGGTCTTGCTATGTACTTAAAGCTGGCCTTGAATTCACTTTGTAGCCCAAGCTGGCCTTGAACTCATGGCAATCCTCGTACCTCTGCCTCCCTGGTGCTGGCATTATTGACATGTGCCACCATGCCTGGCTCATCACATTTTCCTTATCAATTCATCTTTTGATGGAAATATAAGCCACTATGAAGATTTAGCTATTATGAGTTCTGCCACTATGAACATGAGTATGCATGTATTACTATAAAATTATTTCCTTAGATTTTTGTGGAAGATACCTTAGAAGTAGAATAACTAGATCAAATGGAATTTCTATCTTTAGTTATTCGAGGACTCTCCATATTGATTTTCATAGTGGTTTTACCAGTTTACACTCCCACCAACAATGAAGAAAGTTTCCTTTTTCCCCAGCAACCTTACCAGCATTTATTATTGGTTGATTTCTTGATGATAACCAATCTTTCTGGTATAAGATGGAGCCTCAGTGTTCTTTTAATTTGTATTTCTCTAGTGCCCAGTGATGTTGAACATTTTTTCATGTATTTATTGGCTGTTTGTACTTCTTTATCTGAGAAGTGCCTATTGATTTCAGATGCCCATTTTTAAAAATTGGGTCTTTAAATTTAGGAGGACTAATTTTTTTAGTTCTTCATATATTCTAGATATTAGACGTTTGTCTCTTCACTCTATTAGTTGTTTCCTTTGCTGTGCAGAAACTTTTCTTTTTTTTTATATATTTTTTTTATTTAAGAGAAAATAGATACAGAAGCTAGAAATAAAAGTCAAGAAAGACAAACAACAACAACAGATCTGATATGATAACATTGTAGGTTTACACACTGAGGTGGTTGAAGTTTGGCAGTAGTTACAATATTGCATATCATTACCTTCCTAGGGGTTGGGGATATTGACAGATATAGACATGTAAGATTCATCAATTCAGGTATATTAACTTTTCTTTTTCAATAGCTATTGTATTTAGCAAT
>RJWM01027366.1:0-26907 GCA_004363535.1 Dasyprocta punctata
GCCCCAGGCCTGCAAAATCAATGAAACAATACTAGCATTTAGTTGCTTAATGTTCCTTAGTTGCTATCAACTTAGCCAAACCTCCGAACCAGCAGATTGCTTATGAGGGGGGAGGGGGTTGTCCTTGATTCTAAGCCCATGTGCCAGTAGGCATACAGGAGGCATATGTTTCACTTCCTGGCATCCACGCTGGTCACACAGTCCCCTGGAAGGCAGATTAGTTGTCCTCTGGTCAGAGCCACTCCAAGGATTTCTTTTTAAATCATCAATTCAGTCTATTAATTCACATGGAACTCTTGCTTATTGCATAGCTACTTCTAATTAAAATATATTCTAACCATGTTAATATTTTATCTTTGAGAAACTATTGTTATTATATGGGTGTTTAAATTCCCCCTTTTTATAAGAACACCAATAATAGAGAGAGAACAATGGCCATAGCAGCAAACATGCGCAGACTGCAGCCAGAGTGGGAACAGCCAGACACCAGCCCCTTCCAGTGCAAGAGCTGGCAAACAGTAAGTACCAATCCCCACCGCCCTGTAAGCCACCAGCTTTTCCAGAGAAACATGGGCTGTGATGACAGCTATTAAGGTGAAATTCAATTGGATTCCTGTGGTGCTTTGGTGTTTCACTAGCATTGCAGGTCTAGGGCCAGTGGTCTGATCACAGGTTCAGAGGACATCAGTATGCAATGTGGCATCTATGGGGGTTCTCCTTCTGAGGTTTGCAGCCATTGTTGACTCCCTATGATCTTGTTTTGAGGTCCTATACCATTTTTTAAATTTTAAATATAGTAAAATCCAATAAAACATAACAGAACAAAGTCAATCAAAACAAAGCAGCAGAACTGGTACAGAACTTCAAAGAAAGATACTATGAAGACAATAGCTACTATAGTATATCTTGTCATTTTCAGAATAGTTGACTATTCCAAAAGGTACAGTAAAATTAAACCAAAGACAAAACACAATAAAGCCAATAAAAACAGAATATAAAATAAAGCAAAAAAATTAGTCAGAGTAAGGCAAAACAATGAGAACAATATTGGGCCTCGAGGACAAGACAGAAGGGAATCCCCCATATTTGCTACATTGCCTACTGTCATCTTCCAAAGAGATGCTCAGGCTGCTGGCCCCAGGCCTGCAAAATCAACAAAACAATACTAGCATTTAGTTGCTTTATGTACCTTAGTTGCTATCAACTTAGCCAGACCTCTGAACCAGCAGGTTGCTTACACGGTGTGGGGGTGGGGGGAATAGGCGGGCTGTCCTTGATTCTTAGCCTGTGCACCAGTAGGTGTATGGGAGGCACATGTTTCTCTTCCTGGAGTCTGCACTGGTTGCACAGTCCCCAGGAAGGCAGACTAGTTGTCTCCTGGTTGGAGCCACTCTGATCCAGTCCCTATAGCATATTCATTGTTTTGTTGGGTTGGGTTTTATTCTCTTTTGTTTTGTTTGATTACATTAAATCCCATGGTAGGAAAAGCTATCTGAAGGACAACAAGATATATTATGGTAGCAATTTTGGGTTTACTATTGGCTTGTTTTGAAGTCCTTTATCATGTTCATTGTTTTGTTTTTATTGTTTCTATTCTGTTCTGTTCTGTCTGATTTTTACTATGTCTGAAGTTATCTTCAGCTATTTTTAAGACATCAAAAGGCATTAATGGTACCTATTGTGGATTTCATAATGCTTTGAAGTCCTGTATCTCTTACACTGGTTTGTTTTGATTGGCTTTATTCTGTCGTATACTCTTTAATATAAAATTTTAAAAAAGAATACCAATAATACTGAACTTCAGTATGCTGTTAGGACCCCATTTTAACTTCATTACATCTATAAAAAGCCTGCATTCAAATGGAATCAAATTCTCATATCCAGGGTTGTCAAGAGATGCCAATGCATGCCTTTTCCTTGCTTTTCTTCTCTTTTATTCTTTCTCTCTTTTTTACTTTCTCTCTTTCTTTCTGTGATTTTATAAGTGATGGAGTCAGAATTCTTTCCATTGCGATGTCATTATAATATAGGCGATTAGGGTATGATGGAACTGGCTGAGGAAGAAGGCATGACCTGTTAATTACAAGATCCCAGAATGCATTCACAGAACATTTCCCAAAACCCTGCACATGGACTTTCTGGGAGAACTAGAAGAGATTTTCAATATGATGACCTAGATCTGATGCTCACTTGAGATGTGGAATCCCAGCACTGCCTCTCAGAACATGTATGTAGAAGTTCGAACATTTCCTCAAGATCTGGACAGTTTAAAAGGACACAGATACCAAAAAGAACTTGCTGTCGTGGATTTCTTCATGATAGTTCACTCTGCTTTCTTCAGGGTGTTCTTTTATCTTGTTTTTTTCCTTGTTTACTTGGCTTAAACTTGCTCTGCAGTCAGTTTCTCTGTCACTCTTTCCCTTTAACTTTGTCACATAAACTTTGCCACTGCTTTTGTTTGTTTCTTTCAAGTCCATGCTCAAGAGAATAAGGTGGAATTCAACTCCAGAAGGAGAAATGAGCAAGTAAGAACCTGGTGATGTTTAATTGGAGAACTATTTTTAGATGGAGCTATCTGATAACAGTTTGGCTGTAGCCAGGAGTTTTTGATAACAATAATACTATCACCTGCTGCTGGTGAAGTAGTTAATTCTGTACAAACTGAGTTCCTGGTTTCATGAAAATAGAAAAATGAAATCACCAGCTCAAAGAAGGAACTTAGGAAAATTTTGACGAGAAATAGAGTGAGTCCTCAACCTACAAATGAGTTCCCTTACAGAACAGCCTTGTAAATCAGTCATTCATGATTTGACTAAGTGAGACTTAAACAGTACACCTGTGAAAGTTTGCAACCTGAATGTTCATAAGTCAGGAACTTAATGTGTGGAATAAAAAAAGGCTCCTGATTTCTCTAGAAAGGGAATTTTAAAAATTGGATTTCCATATGTCCCCGCATCCCAGAAGTTTTTATTGATAAGTTGAGCATGGAAATTGCTCATTTGTTTCATGTTCATCTATCACATGGGGTTCTGTGAGTTTAAAATCACCAAATGGAGCCCAGGCTTTCTAAATGAGTTACTCAGCTTGTGGGGTTTAAAGGAAATTTGTATTTTAGGGAAAAACTGGTTATTCTGTGTTCTAATTTCCTTGAAATTCAGGAGCTGAAGAGGGAGGGTCTGCAACTTCCTTTAGTAGAGAAAGACACTCCCTTTATAGTGGGGTCTACATTCCATGTTGCAGGAAATTATTTCTTGGCCCAGTGTCCTCGTGCGTTGCCTATTTTTATTTGAATTCTTATCAAATATGCCTGATCACCCAAGTCTCAGGTCCCTTAGCTACCTACCTGCCTTAATCACAAGCTGACTAAGTGAACTATTTTACACTGAAACAAGAAGCTGAAGAAAATTGCCATTACTCCCCTCAAAGAGAAGACAGGAGGATGGAGGTATGTCTCAAGTAATTAATAAAACACTTGACTTTACATTTTATTATTTCAGTCATAAGAAGTGCAGAAATATATAAAAGATGAGGAGAGTGAAGGATACCATTTTTTGTACCTTTGCCACTAAAAGGAAAAATGGTAAGAGAAGTTCTTGAACTTCTATTTCATTGTGATTTTATCAACTAATAAAAATTGCTAGGTTACAGATACAAATTTTGATGCTGCACTTGAAGTTAGGAAAGGCAGTAATTTCTGTAAATTGCCTTATTATGGTAGGTGAACATTTAAATGATAAAATGTATATTAAAAATTTTTGAAGGAATTCACTTCACTGGAGGCTATAAATTGTATTCTAAATCAATCAGCTAATGTTTAGGGACGCATTTATTTGTAACCATATTAGACTATAATGTTTGCTCGTTTTAAGGAGTAAAAAGTATTGCTGTTTGATAAAACATATTATAGATATGTAAGATAGATAGAAATTAATGTACCATCGGAGAGTGATTGGGCCCTTAAGGCTCTCAACACAAAAAGTAAAGACATGGGGATTTTGGCTGGAAGCAAATCTGAAGAAACCCAGTCTCAATAAGTCTGCATGTCTCTCTAGATATAAAAAGTAATTGAGATTGCATTGTAATTAATGCCACCTGGTTCACTGCTCTCAGGTATCAGACACGTAGGTAGATGACCAGAACTCCGGACTTCTTGCCCCTTCCTTCTCAAAAATGCCTTTGTTCTTTCTATATACACTGCTCAGTGAGTCATTTCTCTATAGGGTCAATATTAGTTAAGTGACTGTACTTGAAATTCTACAGGGTTGTTGTAGTTTGACCCACACTGTTCCCTCATTATGATTTTGCTGCATATATTAGCCTGACAAAGAGTCTTGGTGGCCACTTGTCTCAGGACCCCTACTGGAAATCTAGGAGTTACTCTTCTCCTTTGTAATAAAACTCATCTAATTTCTTCCTTTGATTTTCAACTTCATTTCTTGATATTGTGAGATCAGGAACTTGGCACATTTAACATCTAACAGTTCAGAATTATATTTTTCCATACCAATACAAAAGAAAATTCACCCAGTCTATCATGCATGTACTGAAAGTCCTGTATATTTATAAAGCTGACAATGTGTTTATTCAGAAACTTTATTAAATTTTGCTGTTCCATTGCAATCTCTGGTGACAGAGGACCAGAATCAAATATGCTAAATTTCTGGAAGTACAGATCTATCCATGGAAATTTAAGCCAAATCCACATTCAAAGGACATTTGGATGAGCATTTTTGTAGAAAATATAAGGGAATGAGAATGTAGAGCAATGAACTCTTTTCTTGGAGTAAATTCAGTAATTATGTTAACAAGAACCATTTACTGGATTCAAATTGTCACATTAATTTTCTTCTGAAATCTGGATTTTTGATAGTGGGTATATTTATCTAGTTCAGAACCATAAAGACAAAAATTCCCATCCAAGGCTTTAGAGGAATGTTAAAACCAGACATCAAGTAAAGCTCTGAGTGCAGCAGGAAGCCAATGTAAACAAAATCAATGAAGGCCAGAAAAATTAGTATTTCAGAGAAACAGAATGATGCATAGCACTACATAAAAGTAGAAGCTAGTCGATAAAAAGCATGTGTAAATATTACCTATTAGAGGTTATTTTGTTCAGAGTTGAAGTGTTAATGAAAGTGTATGCTTAATGTGCATACATATTCAGTTGCAAAAAAAAATGAATCTCAACATTTTTCTAGCTGTGGGAATAGAGATGCAGCTCAGTAGCAGAGCAATTGCCTCACTTGATGGAGACTTGAATTCAGTTTCTCAGATCACACACACATACACACACACGTGCACACAGGCACACACACGCGTACAAACTGAATTTAATTGACTGAGTGGTCTTGTCAACAAATGGGATCCAAGGATCTGTATAACTGCTAACCTGTTAGATGTGAGACATGCCAAGATCCTCATCTCATACCCTTGAGGACTGAAACCACAAACCAAAAGAGGAGATGGGGCCCTCAGGTCACTTCACTTAGGGAGTAGGTTGTAGGTTTTTTACGTGAATCACAGAAAAGTACATAAGGACTTCTAAGGGAGACATTTTCTTTTAAAATTTGAGTACATCTTTGCAAATCCATGCAGTTTGCCATCATCCAAGAGAGTGGTTATATGTACATACTGCAGCTTTTGTTTTAATCGTCTTCTTGTCTCACCTTTCTTGGGTTCTCCTACCCCTTTTTTCATATTCGATGACATCTGCTCCTACCCCCTTTTTCATATTCGATGACATCATTTGTCTTAGCCCAAGTATGGCAAATCGTGTTTACATTATTTGGGGTTATTACACTCCTGTACCTGGTTCACATTTATTCCCCTTATTTCCCCTTCCTCTCCTCCTCAGTCCTTGTCTCTTGTACTATTTCCCTATTGCAAATGATCCATCCATTTGTCCTTTTCTGTGTATCCTTTATCATTTTCTTTGTACTTTGCCTCACTCAAATGAAAGATGACCACTTGTATTTTCCAGGTACATACATTTTCCTACAAATGTCTCAAATGTATCATTCTTTGTAGATGAATAGTATTCCATTGTATATAAATACCAGTTTTTTCTCCAGTTGTCAGTTAAAAGTTGCTTTAGTTATTGCAAATTTTGCTGCTATAAACTTGGTTGTGCTTGTATCACTCTACTATGATGACTCAGAGTCTTTGGGAAAGACACTTAGCAGAGGGATAGCTGGGTTGTATGGAATTTCTAATTTCAGCACTTGGAGAAATCTCCATGCTGATTTCCATAATGGTTGTACTCATTTACTTTCCAACCTACAGTTCAGAAGGATTCTTTTTCACCACAGGCACACCAGCATTTGTCATTATTTGATTTCCCAATGATTACTATGCTTTCTGCAGTAAGATGGAATCTTAGCATTGTTTTAATTTGTAACTCTCTAATGGCCAGAGAAGTTGACCATTTGTGTTTCTATCTCTTTAAAGTATCTGTTCATTTTTTCTAGCCTATTTCTTAACCAGGTCTTTAATTTTAGGTGTTTTACTTTTTTTGAGTTCTTTGTATATTCTAGATATTGGTCCTCTGTTTGAATAGTAGCTGGTAGAATAGTCTTTCCCATTTTGTAGGCTGAGGAAGAAATTTCTTAAACATAATTAAATATGCATTTACAAAGGGCTGCTTGCTTTCAAGAAATGAGGCCCCTTATCATCTGGGGTTGAATATATTTATGTATTCTTGAGATGGAAAACTGGAACTTTTAAATCTAAAGTAAAAGAAGAAAAGCCAAGGCTCAATTTACAGGTGAAAGGCAGGAGGCCTTCTACAGGTAAAATGTCCATTTTATAGGAAAATGGCACAGGCTCAATCTATTCCATTTTTTAAATTTAGAAATTTGAAAATAAGTGAATAGCAAGAAAAGAAAGAAAAAAGAATTATATCTTGGGTAAGTAGTTTTTTTAAAAAAGTATTAAAGAACGCAGAATTTCAAGGCAAGATGATCCGAAATTAACAATGGTTATTATATTGTGTATTACTGTCTTCAGAATAGGTGCTCAGATTATCAGACGTAGACATGCAAAATTGGTCAAATAATATAAACATAAACTGTTCCTTTTAATGAGCTAACAGAATGAATAGTACAAATATCTTAGCTACCTTGTGTGTGTGTTTATATATATATTCCCCCTCCCTTGTTTTCTCCTTTCCCCTACCCCAGTTGTATTTTCCTTTTGAGCAGTTTCTTCCCCTTTCACAAGATCTATTGTACCTTTTGGATCTTATTCACTCTTTCAGTTTCTTACACTAGGGAGAGAAGATGATGCTTACACATGTATGTCTGATTGATGTCTCATGAATACGGTCTCAAGTTGCATCCATTTACTTGTAAAAGCCTTGGGTTTATCCTTCTTTATAGCTGAGTAGTACTCTATTTTATAAAAATACCATGTCTTTTTTTACCCATTCCTCAGTTGACGGGCATTTGGGTTCTTTCCAAGTTTTAGCTATTATAAATTGTGCTACTATAAATATGGGTACACATATATCACTATGCCATGATGTTTTCAGTTCTTCTGGAAAAATACCCTGTAGAGGAATAGCTGAGTCAAATAGGACCTCTAATCTAGTTTGTTGTGGATTCTTCACACAGATTTCCACAGTGGTTGTACCAGTCTACACTCCAATGGACAGTGGAGAAGGGTTCCTTTTACCCCATGGCCCTGTCAGCATTTGTTATTGGATGATTTTTTTTTTATGATAGCCATTCTTTTGGGGAGAGATGGAGTGTCAGTGCTGTTTTAGTTTTTATTTATCAAATGACCAATGATGCTGAACATTTTTTCATATATTTATTTGCTATTTGTGTTTTTTTTTTTATCAGAGAAGTATGCGTTCATCTCAGATGCCAATTTTTGAATCGGGTCTTTGTTTATTTTATTTTATTTTTTTAAATTTTTTAACACCAAGTACATTTATTAGAAAAGAAGAAAGTTATGAAATACCCTCATATCTTTCCTTAAGAAATTATAAATAAAAGACAGAATAAAACCAAGAACAAATAGAAGAAAATAATAAAGTTCAGAAGACACAAACCTTTATTAAAATGCCAACATCATTTTTCATAAAAATTAGCATCTTAATTCTTACATTTCTGTAGAAATACAAAAAACTCAGAATAGTCTAAATAACTTTGATAAAAGAACAAACTTAGAGCTCCAACCCTCCCCAATCCCATGATTTACCACAAAGTTACACCAATGTTGACAAAACAGCATTGATATCAAGATAAACAAACCACCAAGGTACCAATGTGAGTTCCCAAAATAAATACCCTCATAACAGACAATTGATTTCTGGCAAAGATGCAAAAGCAGTTAAGTAGAGAAAGGATTTTACCTTCAATAAATACACTGGAACAACTGCATATCCACATGCAACAGCAACAACAACAACAAAAACACAAACCTTATAGCACATCAAATTTGTTAAGACATCCAAAAGAATTGGGTCTTTGAATTTGAGGGACTTGATTTTTTAAAATTCTTTAAATGTTCTAGATGAAAATCCTATGTCTGAGAGACAGTTGGTTTAAACCTTTTTCCTAATTTGTGGGGTTTTCTTCTCACTCCTTTGGTAGTTTCTTTTAAGGTGCAAAAACTTTTTAATGAGATCCCCGTTGTTGATTATTTGAAGTGATTTCAGTGCAGTTTGGGTTTTGTTCATGAAATCTCTGCCTACCCGTGTGTCTTCAAGTTTCCTACCTACTTTGTCTTCCAGTAGATTTGATGTTTCTGTTTTAGTATTTCAAACTTTAATTTAGTACATGGTGATAGGCATCGTTCTAGTTTCAATCATCAGCATGGGGAAGGCCAGTTTTTCCAGCACTATTTATTAAGGAGGCTATCTTTCCTCCAGTGAACATGTTTGGCCCCTTTTTCAAAGATGAGGTGGCTGTGTTTAGAGTTGTGTCTGCATTTTCTATTCCATTCCATTGACTCTCAGGTCTGTTTTGAAAGTGCAGTTTTTTTAAAAAAATACAAGCTTAAAATTATGATTTTTCTTATTATAACAGGTATTCATAATGTTAATCCTATTATATATATATATGATATATATATCATATAAAGAATAAAATTAGCAATATTGAGATAGTTCCATGTATGATTTGCATGTTATTGTATAAAAGGTGATTGCTATATTCAAGCAAACAGCTTGATCCATACTCTTTTCTGTTTTTAGTTATTTGCCAGAGGTATAAAATGGCACATTATATTAAAAAAATTCAGAAGAAAGAGTAATGAATGGTGAATTAATAATAAATTTTATTACTTTGGCTAATTACATCAAAAAAGGTCATCAGGAGGACCCAATAGTCTACTTACGTGTATTATGCAGAGTATTAGTTTATCTAATTCCAAAAGTTTCAGGAGTAAAATTTACAAAGAAAAACAACAAAATATTTATATAAAAGATCATTGACTATTAAAGAGAAATTTAATTATTAATTAGCCTAAATATGTACCTGTGATTTTTTTTGCATTAACCCTACAAAGTATATTAAATATCATTTTACTCAATGTTGCATGAATTAAATATGTGATACAGGCCAGGGGGTATAACTCAGTGGCATAATTGCCTGTCTGACAAGCACAAGGTCCTGAGTTTGATTCCCAGTGCATAAAAAAGAAAAAGAAAAGCAAATAAATATAGGAAACATTAGTTAATTTTATAATGGTTATATATGTATATATATTTGATATGCTTATATATGTATGGAGAGAGACAGGGAGAGAGAAAAAATGATCTAATTTCAAACAGCTATGATGCTGAGAATTTTTGGCCTTCAGTTCCATGCACTGAAGTTTTATTCAGCAGTCTCTGAGGAAAGAAAATGATGCAGCATCCCTTAGTGACTATGACATCTTGAAAGAGCACGAGATTATAGTTTTTAAATGGTAATGGGTTAGTATTAAATTTCAGCACAGTAATGAGTTTACACCATTTCAGGCTTTGTCCTTGCTTCAATCTTTGTTTCGAAAAGGACGTGTAAAACTGTTCAGAGCTGATATTGTCAGTACAAATAAAAGTGACGCAGAAGTGGTTGCTGAGAGATTTTGACAGAATGTGTACCATGGAAACAATCTTTCAGCGATAAAATCATGGAAACTGGGAAACAATCCCCAGGTCTACTTATCCTTTTTGCTTAGAGTTTTGTGGGTTTTTAAAGCTATTTTAATTTCCCCATTAAGAAAACTCCAAGGATAAAAATATAAACTACATTAATACTTTATTCTATGTGAATTAGAAAACATCAGAAGACTGAATCTTGTCTTTGAATGTTCACTCAGAAATAATCAAGATTGTACATTCACTTTAGGTAGAGAAAATGCTTGATCTAGGATGCTTATGCTCCTTTCCCAAGGCCATGTAGCTCATGACTGATAGACATAGCCTCCAGGGAAGCTCAGTACTCTCTACCCTTAGTCAAGGACTCCCTTACATAAATTATAACAAATACAGGAAATAAACGCTAATAAGAATGAACTACACTTTTATCTAACTTTTATTAATCTTAAGGATTTCATTGTAGAAAACAATTTCTTTAAAAATCGTTTCTCTTACCATAATGCTTAAAAGTCTTATTAATTAGAAGAAACAATTTCAAAATTCTAATGCATAACCTTTAAACAGACTTCTGTTATAAAGCTATGTTTTCTTTTTTATGAAAAACAAAGAAAATAATTAATGTAAGAAACTTCTCAACTTGTTCATTAAGAAATGTACTTACTTCAGATTATATCTATAAAATACAACCTCAAATATATCTATGGATAATGATGAAAAACACAAATATTTCTATAAATATATCCTCTTAAATACATTTGACTTTTATTTCACTTCATTTTTGAACATGTAATACATTTTTTATAAGAGCAATTGCCATCTGTTCAAAGAAAAGAATCTGGAATGCTCTTTTAGCTTGTATAATTCTAAACAATTAGTTCCAGAATTACCTCTGGCACCTTTCATCTAAAAAAAAAAAAGCAACAGTAACAAAAGAAACATGCTTCAGTTAAAACCAGAATTATTCTACAGCTTAAAATGACTATTCTAGAAAAGTTTTAAGGTAGAGTACAGAGCACTATTATGGCTAATACAACAGCATTTCATGTATTTCTATTCACTCTTTCAACAAGTATTTCATGATTTAATGAAGAATTCCTGTGCTAAATTCTGAGTGGATGACTTGAGATTTAATTGCGCAAATCTATACAAGGTTCTTAACTAACACCTGTACTTCCACCCTAATTTGATTAATAATAATCAAATAAAAACATACTAATATCTGTAAAATATTATTATTTTGATCAAATAGTGCATATTGTCACCCTAAAAATGTGCAAGTGGACCCTTTGATATGTATGAAGGTAATTTTTTTCTGAAGAAGTAACTTTTAATTCCATACTGGGAGAAAGGGAACCAGTTCATGAAGTCCAATATGTTTGAATGTGTTTGTCACATCAGCAGAAAAAGTCAAATGCTTGGTGTTCAGGGAGAATGGACAGTGTATTCTGGCACAAAATTGGGGACCCTGCTAGGAGCCAGATATTCTATGATCTGTTCAATCCTGTTGGGAATCCATTGATTCACCCTTCGAGTTTTTCAGTATGTTGAGTGATATAAAAAGTTTTAAATGTTGCAAAAATGTCCTTAATGCAGGGTAAATAAAATGGTTTGAAAGACGCCAAAGCACTTTGATATTAATTAAAAACCCATGCTATGCTGGGTTTCATCGTTCCAGGAATAATTTCATTGTTCTTTGACGGTCAATAAGGACGTTTTGTAAGTAGAAAGAAGTAGATGAGTTTAAATAGCATGCAGGAGGATAAAGAATTAACAGGTAGTGAGTAGGGCGTGGGTTGGAGAGTGAAGTGGGGTAGAGAATGAGTTGATTGGAAAATGATTATAGGAAAAGCGTGATAATATAGATTCCAATTATAAAACTAGGTGGACTCAGATGTACAACTTGCTTTGGATAAAGCAAGTAAAAAAATATAACTTTGTTGACAATGTAGAACTGTTATTAAAATTGTTCATCTTAAACTAATTTAATGCAACTTCAATATCTACTCTCAGAAAAGGTTTTCATGCAAATAAGTAAAACACCCTTCAGTTTGAAATTAGTGGTGATCTTCAGTTTACTATTTAGAGGCATACTAATTTGAGAGTAAAAATTATAATCTAATTGAGACAAAGCAAACATTAACATCTGAGTGGAATATTATCATATACTTTCAGGTTAAAATATATGCTAAAATAAATTAAGCCCATCAGTTAAGATGAGGAGATCTTACTGATCTGTTTGGTTATTGAAGATTCAAGCTTCAGAGGCATCAAAATATTATTCAGTTGTTGAATATCTTTTTGCTTATACCCTAAGTTTCTGAGACTTTATCAATAATATAGTTTTGAATACTTCTTACTTATCATGCTATGATTTATATTTGAAGCCTACAATAAGTAAATGTGTAAATGGTATCTCTTAAATAAGGATTCATCATTGTATAAATTATCATTTGTTCTTTCCATGTAGCCTAAAAAAAGAATCTCCAGAGAAAAGCCTGGGGCATGCCATGAACTTTAAACAAGAGTTCTTACCTTTGAGGCATTTGCAGTCTATTAGAACAAGACCACAATTTTAAAGTGCCCAACACTGTTACATGTAGAGCACAAGATTCAGGGTCAAGTACTAACCCACAAGAAAGAATAGTCCATTTTACTCGGAGGTGGATGTTAGAGTATTAAAAGGGTCAAAAGCAGAGTGTTCTCTCTTCAGATAGAATTAAGTTTAAGTAGAGTTGATGGAAGAGATGTGCTCTTTTAGAGACCTTTGACACATCTTCTCCTTTCTTCTAAATTATTTAAGACGTCCTCGTTGTTCTCAGATAACTTTAGCTCTTTTTCACTAAGGAAATAGCAACTATGAGAAAAAAATTCCACAACCATACATCAACGACACTATTAATCTGCCTGAGTTCTATCTGAATCTCTGTTCTGTGGGTTACATACTGTCATCATTAATACAAGCTTGGTTTTTGTTTTGTGGAAACAATTATCACTCTTGTCTTTTTATTTCTTCCTTGATGAACATAAGTTCAAAATCTGTCTCCTCTTTCTACTTCCCCATCAGTATGATTTTTTCTGTTGTTGATTAATTTTCATAAATGTCTAATCTGACTACAATATTTATTTCAAAAACTTTCTTCGAACTCTGAATCTTTTCAAATTAATCTATGAACTTCATTGGACCCACTTCTTGAGGAAATTGTTTATATTTAAATTGTTAAATCATTTATTTTCCTTCCTTCTCCTTTAATCCTTTGCAGATACTTCATCAATGATTCAGTTCTATGACACCTTGCCAGTTTTGTCAGCACCTTTAGTACACCTTTGATGACAAATCCAGCAAAATATTTGAAGACTTCATCTTCTTCATCAGCCTCCAGAATTTGGCAAAACTGGTCATGACTTAGGTAATTTGACCTTGTCTTTTGACTTTTAGAATAACTCATATATTCATGAGTCGCAAACTGGTATCTCCAGCCCAGATCCTGCCTTTTACTGCCAGAAAAGTCCTGGGCCTCCTCAGTTGCTTGTATTTGGATATAGGAGATTCATCTATCTTTATGTACATAGAACAGAATACTCATTATTTTTATTTTAAAAAAGAACACCTTTCATTGTACTCAAACCCCAATGAAAAAATATATACATTCTTCTACACACTCAGACAAATCCTATTGAATCATCCTTGAATATTTTATCAAAGTCTGCAATACATAAATAGTAATATTAGTTGTTCCAGCAAAATTTAGGTCTATTATGATTATTTGTTACCAAGTCAACTACTGTCATCAGTCTCTGACCACAAATTCTTTAAAAATATGTCACACCTTATTGCCCCAATGAGTTTACCAAGGACAAACATTACACCATGACTTCTGAATGTGGTTAGGATGTATCTGTATCTTGGCCATTAGACTGCTATGGAAGAATGCAATGCCATGGATTGGACAGTGAATATATCCTACAGCAATGGAGGCTAAGAAATTCAAATCCAAGGTATCTGTGTGGACATGCTTTCTGCCTTGTAGATGGTATTCTATTAGTTGTGTTCTCATGTGAGCTAAGTTGGTGCAATTAGAAGAATGGGAAAATGTCTCATAAGCACATTTGTTTTATTTTAAAAAAGCAAAACAGAAAAAAAAAAGGTAGAAGTAATACAGAGTTTCAAAAATAAAACAGTAAGTAATCAATACTAGTCAATATATTACATATTGTTATCTTAGAAGTAGTTGTTCAAGTTACAAAAGCCAGGCATAAAAATATCAGACAATCAAACTATGACCACACAAACTATTCTTTCTAATGAACTAAGAGAGAATTAGTAGTATAGTTTTCTATCTTGCATACTTATCTATACATACAGTTATATGTGTATATCTACAAACATATAATCTGTTCCTGTCTTCCATTTCTCCTTTCCCCTATCAGAGTTTTTCTTTAAATTTGAGCACTTTCTTTCTCTTTCCTTATTATAATATCTATTGAACATTTTGGATCTTATTACACTTTCAGTTTTTTATTATTATTATTATTTATTTTTTTACACTATGGAGACTACGATATTTACAAATGTGAATCTGATTTATTTCACTTATGAGTGTGGTCTTGAGTTGCCTCCATTTACCTATAAAAGCCTCAAGATCTTTTTTTTATAGCTGAGTTATATTCTATTGTATAAAAATACCACATCTTTTTCATCTGTTCTGTGGTTAATGGGCATTTTGGTTGTTTCCAAGATTTAGCTATTACAAATTGTGCTGCTATAAACGTGTGCACATGTATTGCTGTGACACAATACTTTCAATTTTTCTGGGAAAATACCCACAAGGGGAATCGCTGGATTGAAGGGGATTTCCAATTCTAGGTTTTTGAGGAATCTCCACACTGATTTCCACAGTGGTCGCACCCATCTACACTCCCACTAACAGTGGAGAAGTGTTCCTTTTTCCTCACAGCCCTGCCAACATTTGTTATCAGTTGATTTCTTGATGGCAGCGATTCTCTCTGGGGAGAGATGAAATCTCAGTGTTGTTTTAATTTGCATTTCTTGAATGACCAGTGATGTTGAGCACTTCTTCATGTATTTATTTGCCATTTGTGTTTCTTCATCTGGGAAGTGTGAGTTCATCTCAGATGCTCATTTTTGGATTGAGTCTTTGAGTTTAGGGGGCCTGATGATTTTCAATTCTTTACAAGTTCTGGATATAACTCCTTTGTCTGAGGGACAGTTGGCTAGAATTCTTTCTCATTCTGTGGGCTTTCTTTTCACTTTACTGGTGATTTCTTTTGAAGTGCAAAAGCTTTCTAATAAAGTGAGATCCCAGTTGTTTGTCATGAGAGCACCAGCTTTTTGCCTATCAAAGATCCCACAATAAATTTCATTGCATTGGAGAATAAGCAGAAGCACATGAATTTTGAGGGTATATAAGTACTCATTATCTAGGATTTATATATAGAAAATTAATATGAATAATTATTGTTATCCCAGGTAAACAATTGTCATTTTTGCATATTCATTTGTAATATATTGATATTTCATTTCATTCATTATTTTCCGGTACAAATTGATAATTTATTGTCTATTATGTGCTTTCACAGCACATAATACCTAGAATAAAAAATCAGTAATGAAAAACTATAGTAAAACCACCATTATACCACTGCTGCCTAGAAAAATAAATGCTGAATTAGGATATACACTTACAAAGTATATTTAGCAGAAATATACTTAATAAGTACATAAAAATAACATCATCTTTATTATAAAGTTTGAAGATGTAACCAATAGATAAAATAAATATTTGGTTAAATTACCAACAAGGCAAGGGCATTAATTAAAAAAAAATTTATTTAATTCTTTGGCTCCTAAAACACCCTCAAAGAGCTAAAAATAAGGGCATTGCTTTCATCTATTCATGTGGTAAAAATCACAAAACTGTTTAAACACATTATGCTAAGGACAAGTCTGTATCTTTCATTGTATTTTTGTACATGCAGTACGAGAGCCTTTTGCTTAATGCTTATGACTACATTTACCAAAAAAAATTGAGAGAATCTCTACTGAATACTGATGGGTAGAGCCATCTGTTAATGCAGATCTTAGATTATGTTGTACCATTTAAATCTATATGTGGTGGGCAATAAAAAGTTAAAAGCAAAACTTTTTTTATTTCACTCCCACTCACCTCTACTCTAATGGATTCTTTGTCCTGCCAAGTGGTTATAGCTGAAATTTTGGATAGAGATGACAAGGAATTGGGAACAGAAAGGAGTAATTTTGTTATCTGAATGAGTTATCATCTTTTAATATTGTATCTAATAATATTTTTGAAAGTATCAATATGTATTCCTGGGAAAATTATGTTCTTCATGTGTAAAAAAAATGAGTGAAATAATAGTGCCCCAAAAATCAGGTTATAAAGCAATCAAATTAAAAACTGTAGTGTTCATTTTGCGCTGATGTTCAGTGGAAGCAAAAGAGAGTGCCAGAAAAGGAATCTTTAAAGATCAAAATAAAAGATCCAGGAGGAAAAAAGAGAGCGAGGATAGGTTTAGGCATTATCTTTTTCTTTTTACAGCAGCAAGGCAAAGGCTTAATGGAATTAATCATTTTTACACAATGAATCCATTCAGAGAAAAGCATTGCAAATGGAACCCTTTCAAAGCACACAGAAAACGATGGCAGAAGTCAATAAAGAAACAGAAGAATAATTTCAATGAAGAGGGACCAGAAAGAAGAAAAAGGACTTTAAAAATCCATAAGTTCATTTTATAAACTCCCCAATGAATATCGATACAAAATAGAATGCTATACTTTTTAGTATTTTAACCATGAGAGATTTTATATATATTATACATGCATATGATAGTAGTTGACATAATAAATTAGTAAGTATGATTATAAATTTAATTACATTGTGTTCTTTATAACACATTCTATATTGTTTTTCCTTACCTTAAAATGAGTACTTATATATCTATAAATTTTTTTTTTTTTTTTGGTATCAGGGATTAAACTCATGACCTTGTGCTTTCCAGGCAGGCGCTTGTGCTGTTGAGCTAAATCCCCAGCCCATGAGTACATATTTCAGTGGAATTGAGGTAAGCTGAGTAAATCACTTCAGGTGTTTTTATTGTCTTTGTTGTTCTGGAATAGACAGTTCCTTAGAAATAATTTATTTTGCATTTGGAGAACTTTTGGCACTAAAAGTGTGGATTGATAGACTGATAGATATTTTTACTCTTTGTTCTGTTAAATATAAATTAATAATTTTGAATCATCATTTTGTGTTCATAAATTACAGGCTATGAAATTTTATTGTAAAATTCACTCAGCTGTTTGGAACTCTAACTTTCACAGTGTAAGATTATGTATCATATAATATGAGAATTCAGGAAAAAAATAATATCAGATGATATTCTAGAGAGAATGTTAGATATTTTCATAATTGCCTTGGGGTTATTTTCTTCAATATTGTTATGTGAAACATCTTCTAGATTTTACAAAATGGCTGAATGATTTGTCTTCTTAAATGCATACTTTAGGAATCATTACTTCAATAAATAGTCGTAAAACTTTTTAAACCTCAAGGGTCTCTACCGTCAGTCAATTTCTGTTGTCTCCAACTCTGAAATGCAATGAATGGACCAACCATTTTTCCATGAACTTTGACAAATTCATCGCATGGGAAAAGAATAAATTCATTTCAGTTTGACCTAGGAAAAATATGGCTGTGGTCTTAATGATCAAAAGTAAGAATGTATATCTCTTAGATGTTGAAGAATACACTTGCCCTTGTCTTATCCTCAATTTTCTTTTGCTGCCAAGATGGTCTCACAGCATAGCGTAACTAAAACGTAAATTAGTCTGCAATCATCCACACAACCATTTAGTTTGATAGTTTTAAGACTCACAATAATTGTGTTGGATGGTTATATGTGTGGAGAGAGAATGAAATGAATAAACATAATCAGTCTTTTTATTTTGAGAATGTCATAAAATAAACAGCACTTCAAAATGCTTTACAGAGACTATGCTTCTTTTTTTTGAGACAGGCTGTTGCTATGTATACCATCCTGACCTCAAACTCATACATATCCTCCTGTCTCAGCCTCCGGAGAGCTGGGATTACAGACATATGATGCCACTCCAGCAAGAGTATGCTCTTTTATGTGGTTTATATGAAGTGTTCAGTTCAAGTATATTTAAACTGATATAATCAAATAAATTTATAGGTTTAAATGTTCTTGATGAATTACTGGATAAAATGATGAATGACATGTCCATTCATATTACCAAAATCTAGAATCTATAACATGGTTAAATAGTATCAGAACCTTTATTGAATTTGAAGACAGTGTTTTCTAAATTTGACTGTTAAGTCTTTTATTTATAGTCCATCTTTGAGAGATTATTTTATGAAGTATACTTTTAGAAATTCCATTCAGCTGTTTTGAGACTTTATTTTCTCCATGTTTCCCATTTCTAACATTCTTCACTAATAATAGACAACACAAGGCATTAAATAGAAACTCAAGATACTATCTGAAATTCATCAAAATTGCATGAATTTATGTTGATTTGCATTATTCTTCCCATATCTCAAAACAGACAAGCAAACAAAAACTCTTCCAGCTATGTTCTGGGTTCCTTTGTCTCACTTTCTTAGAATTTACTTTCACCCTTAGTTCTTTCACATCTTTAGTCCTTTCAGTTTTCCTTATTATCATTTAAAAATACTATTCTCCTCTAATGTGTTACTGTTGTAGTTTTAACAGAAGGCACAATAAGTTTTTCACTGCATTTCAAACTACTTTCATGGTAGTAGATCCTGCTATATCTTGGAAGAAAATTCTCAGACAAAAAAACCCTCCAAGCGTATAAGTGCATTTATTTTTATGTATCAGATGTGAACTATGCAAGAGAAAACTGAGTTATTTTATAATAATATCTTTTTGACTGTGAACTTATTATCTTCTCATTCTTCACTACTTTTTTATGCCCTAGAGTTGGAAAGGTTAGGAATAATAGCTACTATGTTAGAAAATGAAGAACTAAATAATATTTTGGATAAAACTACATTACAAATGAGTAATACAAAGAAAACATTGGCTTGACCATCTAGGGAGATTTGACATTAAAATAATGTTAAAGGTTCAATAGTTGTGAAAAGGTGATTGTTTCAATACCTATATCTTAAGGCAGGTCATGTGACTCTTTCTAAACCTGTATCTGAATAAAGGTCATATTTTGAGAATTTATACCTTTAGGCAATTTCAGAAACTTTGTGCCTATCTAAGTTTGAGAGACTGTACCATTTTTTACTATATTTCCTGAGTTAGTATGTGAGTGCTACATTACCTATTCTTTGATCCATTTTCTTCTGTAATTTACTCTAGTAGATGTATTGTTTACATTCTTGCAGTGCTGGCAGTGAAGGGGTAGCCTCAGTTCAGAGGTTGACCTTATGATACACATTCTAATAATGATTAGTACTGAGGATATGGCCAAGCTAGCTAAAAAGAGGACTGAGAAATCATTATTATTGTGCATGACTATTTGATTAACTAAACATACTACCTGCTTTTTTGCTCCTACTTATGTTTCTGACCTAAACTTTTCACTAGTAGTAATAGTGCTCACCTTTCAAACCCTTGAATCTTGCTTTACATAATGCTGAAAATTCAAATAAACAATTCACAAAATATTTACACTTCAAATTGCCTCTGGTATTGTAAAACTGCATTACCAAGATTTAGTGTAGAAAGAATTCACAAAAATTTATTTCAAATTGCCCCCCTTTTGAGCTGGCAAATTTGCTGAATGATCTTATTCTGGATCAAAATAAGAAATGATCAAGTATTATACCATTTCATAACTGCAGTATAAATCACAAAAAATATTCTCAAGCTAATTCAGTAAAGAAATGTGTTGATACTGATATTAAATAACACAGGCTGACAAACAGTAGAACTACTGACTGGATTCCAAGATAGAATTTCATAAGCATAGGATATTTCACCTAAAATGTGTGAGGATGAAATTCCCCTGAGAACAAATTGCTCCTAGTCTATATTTGGAAGTCAAGCTATTGGATATATATATAGGTAAAGAATATAGGTTCAATTTTTCTCTCAAAATGCATTTTTATATTCTTAATTGTATTCTTTTCTAATTAGAAGACATGATATGAATTATTTTGTAATAAGCTGGGGATCATAGTAAAGTTAGGCTACAATAGAAAGATCAACATTTATTTCATTACTTAAAAGAAGATAAAAATTTGTATTTTAGTACTAATTCAAGGTCATTGTTACGTTGGTTGACAGCCGTGCTCCATAGAAACACAGCTCTTTTCTATGGGGCTTCCATATTCTCAGATATGTTTACGACTTGAGAGCAGTTTATCTTCTAAACATTGAATTATATAATTAACTTATTAGGGGACTTTTTCAAACTTTAAAGTCAAAATTTTACCCCACCCCCTTTTTTGGTATCTGGGATCAAACTCATAGCCTTGTGCTTGCCAGGCAGGCGCTTGTGCCACTGAGCTATATCCCTGGTTTGCCATAATATTTTTTTAACACCTTCTTAAGGAAACAAATAGGAAATTAACAAAACTGTAGAAATCCCCTAATAAAATATTTTATGTAGTGGTTATATCTGCCATGGAAGACTATCCACCATTTTTATGTAAAAAACTGAAATAAGTGACTTAAACTATATATGTCCACTCATCTAAAAATGCAAGTAACCCCGGGAGTTTGGCTCAGCAGCTTACGTGCCTGCCTGACAGGCGTGAGGTTGTGAGTTCGATCCCAGGTGCCAAAAATAAATAAATTAATTAATTAATTAAAAATGCAAGTAATAATAATGCCAGTCCAGGTGCCAAAAATAAATAAATTAATTAATTAATTAAAAATGCAAGTAATAATAATGCCAGTCTTGTTGGTATATTAAAGTATATCTTAGATTCAAGTAGCGTTGAATAGGAACAAAGTCATAATAAATGTTTAACAGGTGGTATTGAATAACATCCACTCTAGAAGTAAGCACCCTGAGATGGGGTAAGGTTTTATTGTTGTCTTCCGTTGCGTATTTCCAATACCTACAGTGTCTGGCATTTATTAGGTATTAAGAATTTGTTGAGTTAAAATATTTTAAGGTATCAGGTCATTTTTATTATTTACCTATTTGTTCATACAATGAAGCTAATAATAGTCAAAGTATGGGTCGATATCTTATATGCATAATGTTTGTGAACTAATATGTTAGAATAAGTATGAATTTGAAAGCAGAATCTGCCACTCTCTAAGGTTTATTTAGTCTCCTGGAGACAATTTATCTGATTGAGAACATGGCATCAATACAAGTAAAATCTTCAGATGTGAATTATAGGACTGGGTAAGATGATATACAAACCAAAAGTGTAAATAAGGATCGAAATGTATAATAGATATTGTGAAATAGGAAGAAAATGTTCAAATGTGAAAGGGAACTAGGAAGAGGGAGAGGGAGAAAGTAAGCAAGGGAAAGGGAAAAAACAGAGCAAAGAGGAAACAATGGAAATGAATCTTTTGTAAATAAGGAAAGGGAGAGGGGCTGGAGAGAGGGGAGAGGAATGGGGAAAAATGGAATCAGGTTATATCAGGTACAGGGACAAATTCCCTATGAAGAATGTTATCATTATATGTATCTAAAATATATCAATAAAATTAATTAATTAAAAAAGTGATACATATAAAGTACTTAGCATGGTGCCTGGAAAGGTTAAAATACAGATACAGATATGATTATTATTTATCATTTGAATGATTATTAAAAATGAAGTTTTCTATGCTGTAATTACATTAACATTCACTGGGCCTATTTTTTTCCTTCTTGCTTTATCTTTCATTAACATTTAAAATGCTTGTTTCCTCAGTAGATATGTTTCATACCATTTTATATTCCATCTGTTCTCACTCATATAAGGCTGCAATGAATGCCAACTGGTGATTCATCTTAGTGATTTAGAGAAAGTGTTCTTTAGATATAAAATAAAGTAAATGACTTTCTCTGTGATAATTTAGCGTGGTTTTCTCCCTTAAAAGAGATATTATTTAACAGAAGTGACATTAAGTAACCTCTCAGATGAATGATCTCCTCCAGATATCTTTGTCACTTAAATGAGCTTTATGTTTTTAATTTTTTTATTTTTTTACCATTTTAACCCTAAATTACAATACTCCCCTCAGGTATTAGCTCTCTGACTCTATAAGGACCATTGCTGGAGAAGACTATTTACACTTCTTACCCTTTGATAATTCTCTCACTAATAAAGGAAAAGCAAGCAATTTTTGACTATGTTATCAGTGCTCAATCAGTTTTTTTTTTTTAGTGGAGATAATTTCTTTGGAAAGATTGCTGTGTATCATTAAATTTTCTGTCTCCAGCATCATTTTGAATAAACTCTTTTATGAGATAAAGAATTGCAGTCTCCTCTGCTCTTAAAGCAAGAGAAATTTATGGTGAGTATCTATCATTCAGATCTTCAGCATACGTACATGAGCTGAATCTAAAGTGTAGCTATGTGCTATGAGTTACAGATGATTGTATAACTGGAGCTTGGCCTCTACTCTCCTGGATTTACACAAGAGTAGGACAACGACTGACTAAAAAGCATGCACAGTGTAAATGTGGTTTATTTAAAGTCTGTATTCACAGATTCTAGCACAGTAATTGTGGAAATGAAGGACAATGTGTATATTTCACCCTGGATATTAATTGCACTAACTTTGGAACTTCCTGAACCTCATTTCACTATCAGTGACTGTATTTAAAGATAGTCTATTATCAAGAAATAGAAGTCATTTATTTTAAAAATTTAGGCTCTTCTTTCTAATATTTTCTACTGAAATAGTGCCAAGATACATAAAGTACAAAATCCCACTAAATCATCAAAAAGATCACATTTCATGAAAATTTATTAACTCTCAGCTTTTAAGAGTTCAATCATCTCTATATTTCTACAGGCATATTAACATTCAAGACTTACTGCTCCATATGCTAAAGACTAATACTTCCAAAATGACCTTTTTTTTTCTTCAGTACAGTATTTAATCTTGGACTACAAAATGATTGTATAATCATAGTTTGACCTTTAGAGTGCTTTATAATGATTGCCTTTCGTATATGTAGAAAAATTGTGTTGTTACATGTGCTTCATTAGTCAGAATGTTATTCCCATTAATAAAGAAGTCTATAATTCCACCCAAAAATTCAAAATCAAGAAAATGTTTCAAATTTCCGATGCAAATTTTGGCACCATTTTCTCACAAGATTATTATTTGATTTATAACATCAATGGGAATTTATTAAGGTATGTGGAGCAAATCATACTCCTATATCATATATAGGCTATTTTCCTATCTGTCTTGAGTTATAAGAATGCTTACAAGGCTGAACTTTTGGGAAAGAATTGAAACGTAACACTTATTCAACTTGTTCAGAATTCCCTTAGGAAACAAAACGCACATCTTTTGGTCAGTTGAGTGATGTGCTGACTGAATAGCTACTAGGTATGTCTTAAACAAGTTTTAGTATAAATTATTATGTCAGAGTTTGCTTCCAGGTTTTAGGAGAGATTCATATGGAATCTTCAGGGGATAGAATGAGCATGGAGTTCTCTTTCTATCTGAATGAGCAAGGGTCTAAACTTTGCTCATGGCCAAGTGTGCTCAGTGTATGAGAGTGATAGGAAATACTTCACATATGTCTTATGTGCTCCTTTTGAAAGTATTTGTGCCCATGAATTGCAGAGGTATTGCTTTTTGAGGTCTATTATGTTTATTTCAACAGTATGATTTTACAGAATCCTTTGCAATAATGCAAAGATGTGATCAAGTTTTATTCTGGAGCTAAAGTATCTTTTGTTTGAATGCACAAACTTCTTTCTTTTAGCTATGTAGAAAAATAATTTAGGTATTCATGCCTCTTTCATCTCAAATGTAGAATAGGAATAATAATGATGCCAACATCAGAGTGTGTTCAAGAAGAAAAATGGTTAATATATAGGTACAATGCCTGCTACATAAGTGGTATATAGACTCACTAGGTAATCAGATTTATGGAGTTGGATGGAATTAAACTATGATCTCATAATAGGAAAAACCTGCCTCCTCCTTTCTCTTTGCCTTTCCAAATCATGATCCAATGCTTCTCTGATTTGCTTTCTGTTTATCATCTGCAGGTCGCTAAAATCTACAGAGCAAATGTCCGGCATTTTCTCTTTTAGTTTCACATAAGATTTAACCAGTTGAAAACAGAAAGAGGAGTGGCGGAGAGAGAGAGACACACACAGAGAGAGAGAGAGAGAGAGAGAGAGAGAGAGAGAGAGAGAGAGAAGAAAGAGGAGAGAAGAGAGAGAGCACCAGTGACAGAGTGAGAAAGAGAGAGAGAGGAGAGAAGAGAGAAAGAGTGAGAAAGAGAGAGAGACAGAGATAAAGACAGAGAGGCAGGTACAGAGACAGAGGCAGAGTTCTCTTGTTTCTTCTGTATTCCTCCTGCAATGTCCTTCTCCTTCAAATGGCTATTGTATTAAACAAATTTCTCTACTCTAGATACTGACCAGACAACCAATTACAAGCTGTGTACCTGGTGCACTCTCTGTTTATCTCCTTACTTTTGCTAGAATATGAGATCAAGACCTTCTCACTGTCATTGGTCACTGGATGCTTCACTGTCCCTTGTCAAATCTTAACTGTGTCCACCATTTGATACATAATCTCTATCAGTAGTTAAACATATTGAGCATAATGAGTATGCTATCATTCTCTCTGGTCAATTACATATCACATCACATGAAGTCTAAAGTTGCAATAAATATTTCTTTGACCCTAATGCAGGGGCTTCTGAGAAGTCTCTATTTGGTAATCATGAAGCACCTATTCTTTGTTTTGATGTTTAAGATTGTAAAGAAACACAGAGAAAGTCATGAAAAGTATTTTGTTCTTGAAAATTGACATTTTTTGCTCTATTTTTCAATGTGCAGTAGAGAAAATGATTCTTATGCAACCTGTTTCTGTATAACAAGTCCATCCAAAGCTTAGTGACCCAAAGGAAAAAATCATTTGGCTCATCATTCCCTTTGTTGGCAACTGGACCTGGGTTCTAGGAAATAATCCCTCTCATATTGAAGAGACTGCAGGCTCTTTTCTAATGAGAATGTACCACTGCTTCCAGGAGGCTTATCAGACTTGTTTATGGAATGTTTCTTAGGGCAGTGGGAAATGCTGCCAGTCCTGTTGAAGACTGGATTCAGAATTTATGCATGCTATTCCTTCCACATATCAACCAAATGAAAATAGAGTAGCCCAGATTTGAGACAGAGAAATAGATTTCAATTCTTGATACGAAGAACTGTAAAGAATTTATTTCCATTATTTTTAGTCTACCATAGTTTCAACTTCCAAAGTCAGGTGATGGTAGCTCCAAAAGAATCAAGCATTCCACAAAACAATCAGGGGTGTCTGTAAAATAATGAAATCCAGCTTCCTTTTTGTCCATGACTAGATATTTGTTAAGGACCAGGAAAAGCTACTCTTTCTTCTACTATGATCAAAGCAAAGCACAAAGTAGGAGCAATATTTTTTTGGGAACTCCAGTATGAGTTTCCCATGGACATGATTCTGGAAGTGGCTTGTAATACTTTTTGTTTAAAGCTTTGATATTTACTGAAATAGCTCATGACAATATGGTGAAGCAAGTACGGAACAATGGTGTGGCTTACAAATCATGGTGGTGATGTCCTAGTTCCTGTATGCTGCTCATTGCTCACATTCTACATAGAAGGCCCAAAAAGTAGTAACAGAACTTTTTAGTTCTCTTAAGTTCCAGGTGAAACACAGATGCACAGAAGGCTAGAGAATTTACCTGGATTGAAAGTTCTTTAAAAGGGAACTTTGAATTCCTTAAGACAGGTGGTTTACCGGTTAGCATTAATCGAACTTGAATAGGTGAAGCGACTGGTGGATAGGAGGTTCGAGCATGGCCGTGCTGTAGTCATCGCTGGATGAATCCACTGGTGCTTTTAACTGAATTTGCTGTTTCAGTTAAAGAAAGTGGGTCATTTCAGCTAAAGAAAGTGCTTTTTTTAGGGTACATCTCTCACCAGTGCTCTTCCCCAGTGTTCTACTTTCCAGTCCAGTTTTTCTCTGCCACATATATCTGCCATGGTGTTTTTGTTTTCGGAGCCAGCCAAATTTAAGAAACCGAGTCAAATTAAAGTTCTCCTTTAATTCATGAATTTTTGATATTTTGTCCCAAGCAAATAAAAAGCTGATTGATACAGAAAATTGGTAGCAGAAATACAGCACCATCACTGTGATTGTAACCAATTGTGCGAGCCAGAAGACTTTGAAACTGATTTGTAAGAAGAGAATGAAAATTTTTGATGACTCAGGCTAGAGAAGCCCTACAATTATTGTGAGAAGAGATTGATGGTCAGTTCTGGGACGTTCAGAAGCTCAGAGAGCTGATAGGAGACTAAAGGCCTGGATCATGAGGTTCAGGTTGGAATAAGACTGTATTGGAAATTGGAATTGTGACCATGCATGTCACATTCTGGGAAAAAAGATAACACATTTTCCACAATCTGAAGACTTTGTGTGAATCTCAATTTGAAAACAGTGAAGCAGTGGAGAAGACTTCAAAGCATCTTAAATTTCAAGCTGTACCATGAACAACATATCCAGAGTGCTTTTTTCAGTCACACAATGAGAATAGGGAGCTTGGGATTTAACTCAGTGGCATAAGTGCCTGCCTGGCAGGTACAAAGGTT
>RJWM01027367.1:0-26654 GCA_004363535.1 Dasyprocta punctata
GATCTTGTCCAAAAATTGAGATCGTTGAGCACTGTAATTCCAGGCCTGTAATCCCACCTCCTCAGGAAGCCGAGGCAAGAGGATCACAAGTGTAAAGCCAACGGGGCAACTCAGCAAGACTCTGTCTCAAAATAGAGTAAAACAGGCTGGGGCTATGCGGGGTGTGGTGGTGCATGCCTGTAATCCCACATTTGAGAGGCTGAGGCAGGAGGATCGCTGTGAGCTCAAGGCCAACCTGAACTGTGTAGTGAAACCCTGTCTCAAAAAGACCAAAACAACAAAGCAAAGCAAAGCAAAGCAAAAAACAAAACAAAACAAAACAAAAAAGCAATGGGCTGGGGGTGTAGCTTTGTGGTACAGCACCCCTGGGTTTGATCGTCAGCACTGCAATCAATCAAATTGAGCTTGAAACAAGCAAACTGCAGAGTGGTGTGTATGCGGGAAGCATGAAGGAGATATTGGAGCCAGAGGCTTCATACAGAAAAGTGTCCCAGAGGCCTCCCGAGAACCCGCCGTGCTGGGTCAGGGAGGATCCGACAGAGGACAACTAGCCAGCCCTCCTGGGGAGCGGCGCAGCGGGTTCCAGGGAGAGAAAAGTCAGCACCCACCCCCACTCCCCATGAGCCTACTGGTGCACGGGCTGAGAATCACCACCACCACTACCCCGCGCCCCATAAGCAACCTGCTGGTTCAGAGGACCCGCTAAGTTGATAGCAACTAAGGTACATAAAGTAACTAAATGCTTGTATTGTTTGGTTGATTTTGTAGACCTGGGGCCGGCAGTCTGAGCATCTCTTGGGAGGATGACAGTATGCAATGTAGCAAATATAGGGAATTCCCTTCTGTCTTGTCTTTGAGGCCCAATATTGTTCTCACTGTTTTGCTTTATTCAATATTGTTTTGACTGGTTTTATTCTGTTTTGGTTTGATTTTGCTATACCTGATGGAATCCACAACTATTGTGAAGATAACAAGATATACGATAGTAGCTATTATTATTTTCCTAGTATCTTGCTTTGAAGTTCTGTGCCAATTCTACTGCTTTGTTTTGATTGACTTTGTTCTATTTTGTTTTGTTGGATCTTACTATCTTTAAAACAAAATTTAAAAGAAAAAGAAAAAAGAAAAGTGTCCCAATAAACCCACACCAGAAGTGGCCACTGTGCTATTAAGTGCTGCCTATTTCGGGACTGAAATTTGCTTCTTTGGAAATGAGACAGCATCTCCTTCATGTTTCCCTGGAACAATCCAGGACGCCGTAACTGCGACCAGCCCACCCGCCTCCTGTCTCAACACCGGGCACCGCACTCCAACCTCCTGGCGAGGCTCCGGGACACATGAGGCCTGATTCTCAAGAATATTCTAGCTGACCACTAAGGTAACCATGCACGTGATAAAATAATGGTATTCAGAATATTCCAGAGTATGAATGCCCCGTCTCCCACCCTAGAGCAAACTCCGTGACTTTCCCCAAGCGAGGGGCAGGTTTGAGAGGTTAACAGGCTGAACTGCCTGGCTTTAATTTTCACCTTTAACACTGAGGAGCAGGTGGTTTGCCTCAGTTTCCACAGTGGTATAAATGTAGTAGCACCTGCACAATAAGAAAAAGCAAATGAGTTAAAATCTTTGTTTTTTTAGTTTTAGATGTGAAACATTTTATTTGAATTTCATCATGAAAATAACAAAAAAGCTAGGCACACTTTTAAAAATCTCTTTTAAGTCTTCAGTTAGCTTATGTACCAGGTATTGTTTTCTCCATGTTATAGATGAAGAGAATAATAAAATTGTTTTCTCCATGTTATAGATGAAGAGAGTAATAAAGTATTAAGTAATCTAGAAACTAGCAATACCAAGATTGGAACCCAGGGTTATCTTTTTTTTTTTTTTTAGTTAAAACTCTTTCCAGAGCATAGTGCTATGCCTATGTCAGCTGTTATTATCCTTATAAAAATCATTATGAAAGTATATTATTTATATAACTATCACATGTATATCTTTAAACATGCATATATACCAGTAGCATCAACATGCATGCATACATTCATATACATCAATAGCAATCAGTATGTACGCATTTTTTCTTTACTTGACGTGTCTTTAAAAAAGTAAGCATCCCAGCACTCGGGAGGCTGAGGTAGGCGGAGCCTTGTGAGTTCGAGGCCAGTTTGGGCTACAACACGAGCACAAAGCTGACCTGAGCTACATAGTGCGACCCTGCCTCAAAAAACTAGGGCTGGGAGTTTGGCTCAGTGGCTTAAGCGCCCGTCTGGCAGGCACGAGGTTGTGAGTTCCATCCCTGGTGCTGCAAAAAATAAATAAATAAAAAAGTAAGAGTTGGATCTGGCGGTGCCACCTCTCAGGACGGTGTGTCCCCTAGAGAACGGAAGCCGTGCCCCGCAGTGGCGCCTGCACGCCCACACTTCCACGGGGCGCCCACTGCAGCGGGACGGGGAGCGCTGGGCGCCGGGGGCAGATGGGGGTGAAGCGAACGTGGCACGCACACCGTGGAATACGCTCGGCCAGAGAAGAAGAACGCCGTCTCACTTTCGAGAAAGTGGCTGGAATTGGAGACAATCCCATGAAGTGAGATAAGCCAGGCTCGGGAAGTTACATATTTGAGGAACCTAAAAAAAATAAGCAGAAAGGGGGAAATGACAGGAAAGTAGAAGACAGATGATCAGCGATGAGGAAGGGGACGCGAGGGGGAAGGAAGAGGAAGAGGAGGGGCGGCGGGGCTTCTCTCCTCAAGCCGGAGCCCCAGCAGTCAGTAAGCTCCGGGGTGTCTGTGGGTGATGGGTGCGCAGGTCACAGCCTGGGCGGGGAGGACGCATCCCAGACGCGGCCTGGACGGGAGAGAGAGAGAAGGAAGGCGGCCTCTGCCCTTTTGCTCCTAGAGGGGCACCGTCTCTGCCTCTGGATCTGGGTCTCCAGCAGCTCTGCGCAGGCTCCTCGGCCTTGGGGTCCTCAGACCCGGACTCCCCACCCTCCGCGGGGAGCACGGCTGCACCCTCGGCCTGGGCCCCGCAGCCTGCACACGGCCCCCTGCATCCTCCTGCCTCCCACGCCTCCAGTGGCCACCCTAAGCCTAGCTGGCAAAGCTCCTGTACAATCAGAGATATTTTATAATAATTAAGTCTGTCCCTCTAGTGAACCCTAACAAACACAAATTGAAAATAATTAAAGCATGTTGCATGCATGGACCAATATACCAGAACCAACCCCTTCATTTCTATTACTAAGTGAAAATTCTTCCTCAGCGTATAGAGATCTCCCCTACTCTTCACCTGGGCGGATGGGTCTACCTATAATGAAGAAACACCCACCATGCTCCTCTGTGATTCCAGTGCCGTGGGAACAGGACAGGCGAATCACACCCTGGAGCAAATCTAACCGCTGTTCTCACTGGATATGTTAAACACAAAGAATGCAGGGACCAGTGGCGGCTTTTCCCCACTGCGCGTCCCACCTCTGAGTGGCCCTAGGACTCTGTGGCCACGTTGCTCTGGCTTCCTCCCCGGGGGGAATGCACTTCTCCGCGGCATTGAAACTTGTTTCCTAGTGGTCTCTGCCCCTGCTATAATTCAGTCCCTCCCCAAATCAGGTTTTTTTTAACCCGAATTTCTGTCCTGATCTCCAAAGCAATCTGCCTGCTGTGCCCACAAGCTTTCCAAACTCAATTTGGATCAAAATAAAACACCGTCCCTTTCCCCACCCAAACCTGCTGCTCCTCCTGTAAGGAGCACCTCGGCCGCCCTCTTCCACCGTCAGCCCGGCTCCTCACACCACCTCTAAGTGTGGCCGACCTGCCTGCTCCGCTCCATTCTTCCTGGCCGTCGGGACACGTGGTCTCTGCCGCCACTGTCGCTTCCCTACCGCTCTCTGCACAGGTGGGCTGCGGCCCTGCACCCCGATCTCCATTCTGCAGCCGGAGCCGTGGGTCTGGAACACAAACCAGCACCCGCACTCGTGCGCGTGCAGAGGCCTGGCCCCACGCGGGCTCTCCAGGTGTCCTGGAGTGCTGAGATTCCGGGCGCAGCACCTCCTCTCCTAAGTTCCCCTGCAGCTCCCCGATCCCCCGCCCCATAATGGCCCGCCTCGTCCCCTTCCAGCCCCCGCAGCCTCCCCCTGTCCGCTTCCTCACCACACATTCCTGTGATCGCCCGTCTTCGGCCTGCCACGCACCCCCTGCTCTCCAAACCTGGCCTGAGCTCCTGGCACCAGGGCTGACATCTGTGCTGTCTTTGCAGGCCGAGGTGTGGGGCGAGTGGCAGCTCGGGGGCCCTCGCCCCGGGGTGGTGAGGCGAGCAGGGGAACCAGAGGGAGCTCTGAGGCCCCCAAGAGCAGAGTGAAATGTTGGGATAATTATTTGATTGTTTTGGTCCATATAAAATTTTTTCTTCATCTTAGGCAGAGAGAAGACAGACAGCAGTCATCTTGAGGAGCATAAAGTTTGAATTTGTAATTAAATATTGTCAGGTTAAATTGCTGACGTTATCGACAAACTAAAATCAGCATATAGACAAGAGTGTGTGGTTCCAGGCGGTATTATATTTCAGTGACCTCACCCACAGAAAGCCTTACTCAGAGAATTTCTGATAGAAAAGACTTTGAAGGGCGTAATGCTGTCTTTGGATCCAAGAGATGCAAGCTGGGCTTTCAGGCCCTGCGCCCCTGGGATTGAAAGGCCAGTGGCTCCCTCTGTGGCTGGGGAGGCTCACCTTTCATCTGGTGCCTGCTGCCCCCTAGTGTCAGGCTCTGGGGCTGCACCGGGAGCCCTCGAATTCCCAGCATGCATTTGCAGTTGTGTTACTAAAGCCCTTGGTCTTTTTCGAGGCGTATTTTCATGCCCACCAGGAACATTTCAAAAAGGAAGTAATGTCAAAAGGATCAAAGGACTCTGTCAAGGAGGACACACATTTACAGGTGACAGGTGACATAGATTCCCGTGTCTGTTATGGCACAGAGGACCACCCTGTTCACTATGCTTGATCTGTAAATTATTAGCGTTTTGTGTCCCGACTTAATTATTGGTCATCATTTTTCAAGTCATGATACTTAGGCCTAAAATGTCCAACTTCCCATCCAAGTTAGCATGTAGAGCTTGGGGAAATAGCCAGGCATGGAGGCATATGCCTGTAATCCCAGCACTCAGGAAGCTGAGGCAGGAGGACCCCTGCAAATTCAAGGCCAGCTTGGGTTACACAGTGAGTTCAAGAGCAGCCTATACTACAGTAAGCCAGGTGGGCTGTCATTAATCGACGAGCTGACTGACTGTCAAATCTGAATGCCCACACGTGCGGGCTCCTTAGCCCAGTCTGGCTTTCCCTTGCCTACACATTTGACATTTTCCTTAGCGAGAAGTTCTCATGCACACTGAGTCACTCAGTTTTCCCATAGAGTAACAGATGCTGAGATAAATCAACTTAGAAAAGTGACAGGCTTGTCCTGGCTTACGGTCTCAGGAATCTCAGTCCATGGTTAGCCTGTGGCTCGGCCCGTGTGGAGGCAGCACTTGGTGGCAGAAGCTCACCCTGTGGGGGAAGCGGAGGTGAGTGGGAGGCTTGAGTCTCCTCTGAAGACGTGGTGAGGGAGGACCTCCCACGAGGCTGCTCCTCCTAATGTTACAGGCAGCTGAGCTAGTTGGAATATTGTAGGCAGTCAGACAGGGCTGGGCCCTCGAAGGAGCCAGTGCAGAAGACCAGACACTTAACAGCCTTGGAGGAGACACTTCCTGCTGTGGGCCAGACCTCAGGACAGAAGGCAAAACAAATGCAACCACACCCAAAGTATAAACATCAGGGATTGATACTCTAAATACGCATGGATCACCTTGAGGAAGCCAGGAGTCACCATCCCAACCCCTACAGGAAGAGTCACTGCTCTCTAAGCATGCCCGCTTGCTATGTGACTCACTTCCCTTTGTCCCTGATTGAATCAGTTTTACCTCAACAATTCATCTTATTGGCTGACCATAGTTCTGTCCCACCTCATGCCCATCTGCCTTGTGAGTTCCCATTTTCCCCATCTTGGACCCGCCTCACCTCGTGGTTTTGCTCTATAAAGGTCCCTAGAAAAGACAGAGTCTTTGGCAACCCACTCGGGACCCCTTCTGTCTCTCTCTCAGACAGAAGTTCTCTTTATGTATTTTCAATAAATATATTCTGCTCTTAACCTCCGCTGTTTCTAAAATTCATTCTTCAATTTTAGAGAGCATGAACTCATACTGGACATCTAGTAGGTTGGGAGTTTCATTCCCCTTTACCATTTGGAGGTCCCACCGAGACCATTGGATGGAGGAAAAAATTTGCTTTTGTTTCACAGACTCTGGACTGAGACTCATTTAGGTAACAAGTTTTTATTCTTCAAATTTTGCTTTGTCTTTGCCAATTGCTTATTTTATAATTACTTGTGATAATTGTTTACAATTTGTCTTTGCCCATTGTTTATAATTGCTTTGTCTCTTACATAGTTTTGTTAAAATAATGATAAATCTAAGTTAAAACATGGGAAGGTTATAAGGTTATGATATTTCTTTAATGGGCATTTTTATTATTTTGGTCTTGAACATGTTGCATTCGAATTAGTTACTAAATTTACTATTACCCTTTGCTTGATTTTATTTGGACAATAGCACTCCTGAAAGTAACATTAGAATGCCCCTGGTAGACTTTAATATAAACTTTTATAAAATGGGTCTTCTTAAATAAAATCTAGCTCAGACTTAGAAAAGATACATACCTATAATAAAGCCAGGACTCCTACCATTTAAACAGCACTAGGCTGGTTGCTGGCCTCAAGACTTGGAGGACAGGTGTCACTGAGACAGACTGGCTCTAATCCTCCTTTACACTCTGGAGGAAATGTCAGGCCTGTTCTGCTTCAGTTTCCTTTCTTTGACTTGACTTCTAATCTTTTCCCCACTTTGTAGTTTCATTTTTAGAGACATGCAAAATCAGAAAGAACTCTAGACTGTTCCAACATTTTCCTCCTAAGTTAAGCCCATAGAAAATGAGCATTGGCTAACATCGAAGACAGGGAAGTCATCTTAGATGAGGCCACATACCCCATCTTTGGGTCGGATGAGACATCGGAATTTTGCCTGTCCAGGAGAACACACATAAAAGCCACATCCTGGTTTAGTGTTGTGGGCAGTGGTCTCCTCCAGAGACTGAACCTGAGACACAGTGGAAAGAACTGACTTCTGGGTGAAACCAGAAGGAGCTATTTCCAAAAGCAGCACACTTACAGGACCTAAACACATTTAGACTCAGGAGGCTCTCCAACTTCTCAAGTTGTGGACTTTAAACCCTGTATTGTAAATTTATAAAGCACTAGTTAATGCTCTTGCTTAGTCTTTTAACTATTCCTTATAGAACTTTGGCACATGGTGGTTACTCTGACAGCTAATTAATTGCTCCTACAGCAGCTGCCACTCTTAAAAGCAGTGCACAAGTTTCCCCAGCCTCTGGTGAATCCCCATTGAAGCCACTAGCCAATGGAATCAATGGAATGTTGACCAGACAGACAGCTGGGTTCCGTTCTGGAGACGGATCTCTGGTTGTGTGGGCCACAAGAAACTGAGAACAACTGAGGGGTCATGGCCAGGACACCCAAGGTTTCCTCAGTAGAAACTGACTCCCAATTACAGACAAACCTCCACTTAAGTGTCATACTTACATTTCTGCTAGTGAACTAGAAACCCTCCCTAAGCTTTTCATTGGATTTTTAGATCACTTCTGTAGACCACCGCTCTCTTCAGAGATTAAACTGAGGCAGTTTGCAACAGCAGATAGTAGGGGAAGGATTTACATCTGTGCCTTACATATGTTAATTAAGAGTAAACAGTCTTCTCTTTTCTGTACCTTTACTAACATAAAATGTGATTGCTAGATGATAATTAGTAAGTTTAACCTGTGAGCTTCAAAGATACAGAAACCTAAGTAAAGCATAGCTATGTTCTGCTGCTAGAAAGGACTGCCCAGGTGATTAGATGGGTGACACAACTGTCTTGGAGGGAAACTGCCCAGAGCCCAGGGCTGGAATTCCCCAAGGCATCTGTTGCCTTATCTATCTCCACAGGTGACCTCCTTCACAGGACAGCCAGAGAAATCCTCTAACTACCAACTCACATTTTTGCATATGCCCTCTTCCAATGAACAAAAGTAATAGTTTATTACAAAGTTATGCTTCCTTCTTTAAACATTTGTGTCACAATAACTCACAAATGTTTTAAGGAAACAAAGTTCACAAGTTTCCGGGGAAGATAAAATTCTGTGCACCAGTTCCAGGGTGGATAGGCTGGTGGAATTTTGTCTTCCGCTCTCTCCAGATGGCATCCACTTGCCCTGCTACAGACATAACTCAGTGAAAGGTCCTGAGTTTGACTCCTGATACAAAAACACAGTCTCATACCCTTATGCCTTGCTTTTTACACTATGGACATGGGCAACTCAATGCCAAGGCCCCTTACTCCTTTGGAATGCATTCTTAAGCACTGGAAGAGGTTCAACCCCTCTATGTTGAAAAAGAACCGTTTGATATTTCTCTGCATGTTTGCGTGGACTACCTACCTCCTAGAGCCAAAATGAAATGTAGAGAAAAGTATTAATGGTGATGCTATTTTACAACTGGAGGCATACTTTAAAAAAGCAGAAAAAAAAAGGTCAGAATTGTCTTATGTTCAAACTTTTTTAACATTAAGAAATAATTCTTATTTATGCTCCATGTATAGTAACAATCCTAATGAGACTACCCCCATTCATAGGTCTCTTTCTCTCAATGACTTAAAACAAATCAAGCTAGAACTAGGATAATTTTCAGATGACCCTGATAAGTACATCAATATCTTTAGAGGACTTACTCAGACTTACGAGCTAAATTAGAAAGATGTAATGTTAATCTTAAATCAAGCATTGACTTCTAGCTATTGCACTTGGAGATGACTCTCATATTGTCAATTTTAGACAGCCAGAAGATCAAAAGCCAGGGGAACTACCAGTTCCTACTGAGGCACAAGGAGTTCCCACCAAGACCCCTGCTGGCCTAGAAACCAGACAGGAGATTAAAACAGGAGACATTTTCAAATGTGTACTCTTGAAGGTCTAAAAAAGACAAAAAACAAGCCTTGTAGTTATTTTAAAGATTTTTATTTTATTTATTTATTTATTTATTTATTTATTTATTTTTTGTCTTTTTGAGACAGGGTCTCCCAATGTAGGTCAGACTGGCCTTGAACTTACTCTGTAGCCCAGGTTGGCTCACAAAAATCCTCCTGCCTCAGGCTCCAGAGTGCTGCCTGTAGTTATTCTAAATTGTCAGCTATTTTTTCAGGAGAAAGATGAAAACCCCTCTTAACTTCTTAGATCAATTATCAGAGGCACTGGTAAAACATACTTTCCTAGATTCTGATTCAAGAGAGGGACAAATTTTGCTTAAAGACATGTTTATTACCCAGTCAACCCCAGATATTAGAAAAAAAGCTACAAAAAATAGCCTTTGCTCCATGCAGTTCACTTGATACTTTAGTAAAAGCTGCCTGCTTAGTATTCTATAATTGAGACTGGGAGAAAGCCAAAGAGAGAAAACAAAGAGACCAAAAAGTGGCTGCCTTTTTTGCAGCCTTCAGAGAAACAGCTGATTCTTGCGGGCTCCAAGAAGAGCTCTGCAAAGATGACACCGACCTGCTAGTGCTGCCACAAGCCAGGCCACCTTAAGAGAGACTGCCTCAAGAGCCCCCTCACGGCCCCCGACTGCAAAGGTGACCACTGGAGATCAGATTGCCTTCTGAGGCCAAGGCCTCAGAGTTCAGACCCATCCTATCAGCTGGTCCAGCAGGACTAAAGGGCCTTGGGGCACTCCGCCTCCTCCCTCTGGCCAGACTGTCATCTCTGCCTGTCATCCCCACAGTGGAGCCCTGAGTAATCATGATAAGAGATGAAAACCAGCTGATCACTGGACATTGGCACCTGTCTCTTTGTCCTTCTCAGCTCTGGCCTTCCTTCCAGGCACTGGACCTCAATAAGCAGTCACCAGAACATATGTTGCTTAAACTGTAACTGGGATAACTTTCTCTTCGCTCATTGCTTTCAGTAGTGCCTAAAAGCCCAACTCCAATTCTGGAGAGATTTTATCCTGACTAAACGCTGTAATATCTATACCCAGGCTGCCAGCTATTCAAAATAACGCTGAGACTGCTTTTTACAAACACAGTGCATACTGTTCATATAAAAAATTAGGAGTTTTTCATTGTTTATATATTATCAAAAATTTAGAGGTAATTATAATTAAAGCTAGAGGAACTTCAGCCTCCATCAATAAAGGGACCTAAGAGCCAACTGGTTACAATTGCTATCTCTTAAAAACAGTTTCAAAACTTACCTGTCAGCTCTAATGCTTATGCTGTGATTATACATGCCTCTGTATACAGGCTTTGATTATACATGCTTTTGATTAAAGTTTGTTCTTGCCTAGAAGGTGCCAAACCCCAAGGCATCATACAGATAAAACCAATAACAAATATGCTAGATTCCTTTTACTGGGATCCACCAGATCTTGTCCAGAGAAAAAGTTGTATGACACATGTTGAGGCCTTAACTAATTATACTCAACTGGATTTAAATGACACCACAGCTGGTCTCTCACTCCTAAATAAGAAAGGTAAAATTAATGAAACAGGCTGTCCTCCAAAACCAGATGGCATTAGATATTCTAACAGCATGGGAGGTTCTCATGTAATTGTAAAAACTAAATGTGTGCATATTCCTGATCTTTCTGCTAATATCTCAATAACTGTTCAAGATATCAGATGACAAATCAATGACACATCAGACTAAAATTTCCTGGACCTTATCCTTACCCTCCTTATGGGAAGCCATTACTAGCTCCTCTTGGTGGAAATCTTTGTTAACTACTCATAATTATCCTGTTGATTCTATTATTTGGCCCATGCATACTTAATTGTTTCTTTGGCTTTGCCTCCTTCAGACTTAAAGCTGTACGCCTACCCAAGATGAAAACGCCTGGTGTCTGGTATCAAGGGGCTTTAGATAGACCCTCTGCAGAGTAGCCCTGACTGCTGATTCACAACTATGACCCCCTTCAGCCTGAAGAAGCCAGATCGGTCATCGCCCATGACCCGTCACGGCAGTTCGGGTTACTTCTTCAGAGTGGGGAATGTTACAGGCAACCGAGTTAGTTAGAAATATTAATAGGTAGTCAGACAGGGCTGGGCCCTCAAAGGAGCCAGTGCAGAAGACCAGATACCTTGCAAATCTGGGGGAGACAGACACCTCTGCTGTGGGCCAGACTTCAGGACAAAAGGAAAAATAATCGCAAACACACCCTGCGTATAAACATCAGGGACTGACATTCTAAATAGGTATGGGTCACCTTGAGGAAGCCAGGAACCACCATCCCAATCCCCTACAGGAAGAGTCACTGCTTTCTAAGCATGCCTGCTTGCTATGTGACTCGCTTCCCCATTTGTCCCTGATTTGGTCAATTTTACCTGAACATAGTTCTGTCCCACCTCATGCCCACCTGCCTTGTGAGTTTCCATTTTCCCCATCTTGGTCCTGTCTCACCTCGTGGTTTTGCTCTATAAAAGTCCCTAGAAAAGACAGAGTCTCTGGCAACCCACTCGGGACCCCTTCTGTCTCTCTGGTCCCAGACAGAAGCTTTCTTTCAGTAAATATGTTCTGCTCTTAACCTTTGTTTTTTCTAAAATTCATCTTCGATTTTAGAGAACAGGCGCTCTTGCCGGACACCTAGTAGGTCGGGAATTTCCTTCCCTGTATCACCAACGCTCTGCACCGTGCGAGGGCTCAGACCCTGACCGCTCAGGAGCCGCCTGTGTCCCTGTGGAGGGTGACGGGATTGTGGGGTGCTCTGCTGCAGGGGGTTCCTCTGCTCCAGAGTCCAGAGGCATCTGGGCTCTTAGGAGGTGGGGCTGTGCTAGGCGGTCCCGGGGGGGTCCCTGGAAGGTGCCGTTCCCTCCCCTGGCCGCTTCCCCCTCCCCTGGCTGCTCCCCGCTCTCTCTGTGTCCTCCTCCTCCCCGGACCCCTCCACCTGCACTTCCTGCCGCGGAGCTGCTGAAGAAGGGCTGCATGCTCTCCAGGCTTTGAGCCAATGAGCTGCTCCTCCTTTCATAGAGACCCCTCTCCCGTCCCATTGTGGTCCAGGGAGGTTTACATTTGTAATCCCATGGAGAAGTTATTGGAATTCTAGCGAGTTAATTCCAATCTACCACTTCCAGTGCAACCCATGGCAAGAAGAAAGACACTGAGACATATACACAGCTGTGGGGAGCCAAGGGGTCCTAAGTCCAGCCAAGATGGAGGCTCACTGGAACAAAGGCCACGACCCAGGGCCCAGCCCGGGTTTTATTAATTCTCCATGAGGGGAGTGGCCCGGGGGTGAGTGACAGTGAGAGTGGCAGGAAATACGTGACTGCCATGACTACTGTGTGCTGGGCTGGGCAGGAGGTCTGAGATCACCTCTGAGATCAAGAAATGCAGAGAGAGCAATCTGCATAACAACTGAGGTCATAACTAATAATTCGGGGTCAGTGCTTCAGTTCTGATATACAGTGCTTTTTGCCCCGGAAAGTCATAGCCCCTTTCTCGAGGCTCGGTCTCAGCCGACAGCGTGGAGCATGGCTCTCCATCCCGCCCGGCTAGGTCACGTATTTGGGGGGTCGCTGCTGGGGGTGGGGGTTGGGTAACACTGACCCGTTGCTTTGCTTCAGGGATACACAGCAGCTCCTCAGCCAGCCCCGTTTACACTGCTTGAAGCCAACTGAAGGGGCAAAGAAATAGCCTGGCCAGCTCCGTACATATCAGTACATGGAGGTAGGGCCAGGTTTATCCAAAATGGAGAGAGTTGCTCTTCTTTCCAAGGACAGTCAGTTAGGGAGAGCGAGAGTCATCTGAGTGGCTCCCCGCATCCTTTAACAAGCACCACCTGGGGTCCATGCCCTTAATACGCAGGCCTTTGAGGCTGTGATTGTGTATACAATGGAGTATTACTTAGCCATAAAAAGTATGATTTGGAGTTATGTATAGGAAAATGGGTGCACCTCACGACCATAATGTTAAGTGAAATAAATCAGACATAGCAGCAGTAATATCCATGGCTTCTCTTATACGAGAAACTCGAAGTATAAGTCATTTAAGGAGCAAAATAAAAGATAGATGATACAAAACAGGAAGATAGATTCCCTGAAAACGGGAAGGAAGGCTGAAGCTGGCAGGAGGGGAGGGCAAGTAGTGAAAATTAAGAAGTACTACGCATAGGCAGTAACCGCCCACGAAGAATGTAATCAACATGTACAACAGTCGCACTAATAAACCTAAAAATGTCTACATAATAACACACACTCCTCATGCCAGGCGGAGTGCGACAAAAAAGATAAATGAAACAGACTTATTCTACCAAAGGAAAAAAGGGAACTCAAAGGGCGTTGAGTATACAAGGTCTTCATCGCCGCTGCAATCGGATGAATGAGAATAACGTAAGTAATACCAAAGAATTAAAAAGTTCCTAGTCATGAACGCTATGAAACACGGCCCTCGCGAGGAAGGGAAGAGAGTTACGAAATTGGGGGGGGGGGCAGTTTTGCATTCCGATGATGAAGAAATAGACCGGGGACGCTTAGTTATTGCCCAGACGTGTTCTTAGGCTGAAGACAGGGAAGAAATCTCGCTTGGGGGCCCAGCGAGGTGCAGGGCCAGCTGGTCCGGGAGAGCGCGGCGCTACAGGAAGCCTCGGAGCCCTGCTGGCAGGGTCCGCTGGGTCAGATGCCCCCCGGGGAGCTCTGCAGGCCCCGGGGTCCCCGCAGCCCGCAGGATCCGCGGGGCTGCTGTCTGTAATGCGACGCGGCCTCCAGCAGACGAAGCGGGTCTTTTTTTTTTTTTTTTTTTTTTGTGGCACCGGGGATCGAACTCACAACCTCGCGCCCGCCAGACAGGCACTTAAGCCACTGAGCCAAACTCCAGGCCCTGGTTTTTTGAGGCAGGATCGCACTATGTAGTTCAGGCCGGCCTTGCGCTACTGTTGTAGCCCAAGCCGGCCTCGAACTCACAACGCTCCGCCTACCTCAGCCTCCCGAGTGCTGGGATTAAAGGCGTGCGCCACCACGCCCAGTTTGGGTCTTTTTGATTAATTTCTATTTTATTGCTACATGTTTACAACACACAACGCGTACATTCATCATGAGGAGTTGGGACCTGTACAGAACACACCTTGTGTGGTTTCGTTTTGTTTTGTTTTTGCTAGCATCATATTTATTGATTTTTATAAGCCTGTATCAAGTTAATGATCAAAAACACAGATAACAGCCAGACTAACAAGCCAAAGAAACATATAAAACACATACAGCAATTATACTAAATCGAGGGATACTTTTAGATACATTTGCCCTGCCGGATTACAACAACATTTTTCTCCCCCTGCCCCACATTGTGTTTTATTTTGCACTTTATGTATTGGTTTTCCTACCTAAGAGAAGTCATGTGATATTCAGGCTTGTGTGTCCACTTAACATTATGGTCTCAAGGTGCAGCCCTTCACCAGCAAATGACTCATGTTTGCCCTTCCCTGTGGCAGGGTAATACTCCGAGGAGTCTAAATATCACATTTTCTTTATCTGTTCATCTGTTCATGCACGCATAGCCTGCTTCCAAGATGTAGCTATTATGAATTGTGCTGTAAACGTGGATGGGCATGGGTCACTGCGGTACAACGTCTTTAACTCTTTCTGGAAGGTACTGGAAGGGGAATAGCTGGGTCAAATGGTAGCTCTAGTTTTAGTTTTTTGAGGAGTCTCCACACTGATTTCCACAGAGGTTGTACCAGCCTACATTTCCATCAGTAATGAAGAAACCCCTCCAGCAGCATTTATTATCTGATTTCCTAACCAGGCCATTCTTTCTGGAGTAAGATGGAATCTCGGTGCTGTTTTAATTTGCGGTTCTCAAATGGCCAGTGATGTTGAACATTTTTTCATATATTTATTGGCTATTTGTACTTCTTCATCTGAGAAGTGTGTGTTCATTTAGAATGCTTTTTTAAAATGGGGTCTTTAAATTGGGGGCATTTGCTTGGTTTTTTTTTTGTTTGTTTGTTTTGTTTTGTTTTTCTTTATATATTCTAGATATTGGCCCTTTATCTGAGGAGTAGCTGGCAAAAAGTTTTCCATTCCGTAAATTGTCTCTTCACTATGTTGGTTGTTCACTTTGCTGTGCAAAAGCTTTTTAATGTGATATGATCCTATTGGTTGGTTCTTGGTATTATTTCTTATGCAACAGGGGTTGCAGAAAGTCCTTGCCAACACCTATGTTTTCAAAAGTTTTGACCAGGTGTGGTAGTGCAGGTCTGTAATCCCAGTACTCAGGAGGCTGAGGCAGGAGGATTACTGTGAATTGGAGGCCAGCCTGGGCCACAGAGTGAGTTCAAGGCCAGCCTGAACTATATAGTGAAACCCTGTCTCAAAACAAACAAACAAAAAAGAGTTTTTGCCTATTTTGTATTTTTCAGCACATTGTTTCTCTTCTAATATTTTGGTCTTTCACTCATTTTAATTTTAATTTCATGCATGGTGAGAGATACGAGTCTAGGTTCCATTTTCTCCAGGTGGAGAGCCCGTTTCCCCAGTGCCGTTTATTAAGAGAAGCTGTCTCTCCTCCAGCTGTCTTTCCGCCAGTGTTTGGCTCCGTTGTCAGAGATTCAGCACAGTGGGTGGCTGTGCCTGGAGTGGTTTCCGCATCCTCCGTTCTCTTCCATCAGTGGATAAGTCGGATTTTTGCCAATACCGTGCTGTTTTTATCACCGTAACATGATAGCATAAATTGAAATCTGGGACTGTTTTTGCTATTCTGGGTCTCTTCTGTTTCCATATGAATTTTAAATTGTTTTCTTTAGTTCTGGGAGGTATGCTGTTGGTACTTTGGGGTTAAGTCTGCATAGCAGTCTTGGCAGAGTGGCCATTTAGACTGTATCGATTCTCCCAATCCTGGCCCAGGGGACATCTTTCCATTTTCTGATGTCCTCTCCGCTCTCCTTTTTCAGAAGAGTGCTTTTTTTTTTTTTTTTTTTTTTTTTTTGCGGCACTGGGGATTGAACTCACAACCTCGTGCCTGCCAGGGCAGGCGCTTAAGCCGCTGAGCCAAACTCCCAGCCCTAGTTTTTTGAGGCAGGGTCGCACTATGTAGCTCAGGCGGGCCTTGAACTTGCGTTGTAGCCTAAGCCAGCCTCAAACTCACAACGCTCCTCCTACCTCAGCCTCCCAAGTGCTGGGATTAAAGGCGTCCGCCACCATGTCCGGCTAGAAGAGTGCTTTTCAATAAACAGCACCCAAGAAGTGTTCAGTCGGAAATCGGATTTATGGTAGTAGTGTATCTTTTCCTGTTTTGTGCCACACGTGAGGGCAGGGTTTCTGGTGTAGACTTGGCACCTACATTGGCGACAGTGGCAGGGGCTGTGAAGTTCAGCAGAGTGAACCGAAGCCGGCGGAGCCCGGGGGCCGGCACAGGAGCGGCTCTCCTCCAGCCAGTTCTACGGTGTGCCTTTGGGTGGCATTCCCGGGAGATTCGCCTCAAGCCTGGGTTTTGCCACAGCTCTCTCAAGAGTTCTGTGCACCGCCCAGAGTTCTGCTCCTCTCTGACAGTGAGGTCGGATCCCAGCACCCCAGGGTGCGGCCCATTCAAGGTCCGTTGTGCTCAGCAGCTCAGCCTGGAAACAAGCAACTTTCTCCCAGGGACCGGCCTTGGAAGACTGGATTCGCCACTTTCCGGTTAGGTTACCAAACCCATTTGCCTGCAACCATAGAGGCTAATTACAGCTGTCTTTTTTTTTAAGAGAGAGATTTTCAGTTCAAGGGGTCAAAGCTGGTTTCGGGCCAGGGTGTAAAGATCCTGCCATACTTGCTTTTGGGGCCAGAGGATGTGGTGGGGGAGGCATTAATACTTTGTCTTCCAAAGACCTGGGTTACAGAACAGCATTCTTTCCTGTTTGGTGTGCCAACTCCTGTCCCCAGCCCACACACAGATCAGCTGGGGTAAAAGTGGCTCAAGAACCCTAATTTTTCCAGTTAACTTCCAAGTTACTTCGCAGTCACTCTTACTCAGGAGGAAGATTGCAAATTCAAGGACAGCCTGGACAACTTAGACCTCGTCTCAAAATAAAATGTAAAAGCGCTGGGGATACAGCTCAGAGTGTGAGGCTGGCAGGCGCAAGGGCCTGGGTTCAGTCGGCAGGACTGGAAAAAATACTAATTTTTGTCAACATAGGTTTGCAAAGTTCACATGGTAAAGACATTTTCCTCTTGTCTTGATCTCACACCTTATTAATGGGTGCCATGTGCTTTAAACATTTGTATTCCTCTAACCGAAGCAAACTATTGGACATAATTTACTAACTTTTAGGTCTGTTCTAATCTGTCCAAGTTGAGGCATTTCTCTGGAGGCCACAGTCTGGCCATTGTTTCATACCCATCACCCCTCTAAAGGGACAAGAATTGAAAAACTCTCCTTCTTACTCATTTATCAACCAAGTTTTGTAGTTGGGAAATAGCAGCTCATGGGTTAATTCTGAAAACTTTGTGTTTGAGACGTGGTAATGCTTAGTTTGCACCCTGCTTGTCATTGTCCTTGGGTGACCTTGGGTGACCTGCCCACTGGACCTCAGCTGAATCAGCCCTTTCCCATAGCTCTTGACCTGCTGTTCCCTGTACCACTGGTGTTGTGACTGGGCCAGGAAGAGTAGGTGACAAGAGAGAGAAGGAAGGAAGGCCCTCCAGCTGGGTGGAGGAGTCCCCGGGGAACTCCCGCACCACCAGAGCTCTTCCAATCGCCTGGAGAGACGTTCCCCGCCTCGTACCTAAAGATACTGACGAATGGAAGGCAGCCCTGGCGGCTCTTTTAGCAGATACAGGCTTTACCACTTCAAATCCTAGTTGGGCAAAAACTTCCAAGAAGTCATTTTAAAAATTGGCGAAGGACCATGATAGAGAAAACTAAATGGGGAAGAAATTCCTCAGACCCCATGGAATTACATTTTGTTATAAATGTTTTTATCATTTCTAACTCCTTGCATCGGAAAGTTCCTTGGAAGACCCTGGGTTTGATTATTAAAAATAAGAATGGGCCAGGTGGGGTGGTGCACGCCTGTAACCCCAGCACTCCTGAGGTTGAGCCAGGAGATCACCGAGAGGTGGGTGCCAGCCTGGCCTACACAGTGAGTTCAAGGCCACCCTGAACTGCATAGGGAGACCCTGTCTCAAAAAACCAAGCAACCAACCAGACAGACAGACAGACAAACAAGAAAATCCATAAGAAGGTGGGAAATGGTGAGGGGATTCCATCCTCCTGGCTCCCGCTCCTGCAATCTAAGACAGCCGTTGGGAGCTGGGAGAGGTGACAGCTCACAGTGTGGAAGAGTGGGTCGCTTTACTGCTGCAGATGCTGTAAGCTGCAGGGCCCTGGGATTATTAAAGCAGCCGTGTGATACAAGAAGGCAGAGCCTGCTGGCGTGCGTCTGCTCCAGGGAAACCAAGGCCTTTCCTGCTGAACGCAGAGGCACAAAAGACAGACAGCCGAACGAACTGCAGGTGAACTTCCCTGCACTTGGTTGTCACCACATACAGAGAGACACCACTGGTGATCCCTCCCCCGCCCCTCTTTGTTTTATTTATTTACTTATTTATTTTTATTTTTTGGTACCAGGGATCTAACTCACAGCCTCGCACCTGCCAGGCAGGTGCTTAAGTCACTGAGCTAAACCCCTGGCCCTGTTTTTTTGAGACAGGGTCTCACTATGCAGTTTCAGCTCACTGTGTAGTCCAGGCTGATCTCGAACTCACAACAATCCTGCTGCCTCAGCCTCCTGAGTGCTGGGATTAAAGGTGTGCGCTACCACGCCCGGCTTCCCTGCCCCTCTTTGTTAAGCTTTTGTCCCTTCTTGGTTCTTGGCAGGTTTCGTCTTCCAGCTATTGTTACTAGAGCATTCACTCTTGGAGTAGACTAGTGAGATTAATTTTTTTTAAACATTCCAGCTAAGAAAATGGCCTTTAAACTAAAAAAGTATATTGTGATTTAGTTTTTTTCTTGACCTTAACTGTGTGAAGTAATATATAAATTAAATAGCTTGATTCAGCCATTCCACAAATATATACATGTATCAGAACATAATATGCACACATTGTGTGGGCTACGTACACACACTCCATAAATATACAGGGTTTTTTCTTTTCTTTTCTTTTCTTTCTTTTTTTTTTTTTTGCAGTTTCATGGTTGGTTTTAGCCAATTTTTAAATTTAGTATTCTGTAGTTGTTTAACACAAACTTAAATGGTCTTACTGAGGGAGGGGAAAGGAGAGTCTTGCAGACTCCCAAGGAAATGTCAAAAAAGCAAATTAAGGCCAGCCTGAACTGCATAGTGAGACCCTGTCTCAAAAAATAGGGCCAGGGATTTAGCTCAGTGGCCTAAGCACCTGCCTGGCAGGTGCGAGGTTGTGAGTTTGACCCCAGGTACCAAAAAATAAAAATAAAAAAAGGCAAATGATGGCCAGCATTATCCATTGGGGGAGGTGACTTACTGGGTGAATAGCACTTCCCTTACATAGGTATCCGATCTCAGCTTTTCATACTGAGAACATGGAGATTTCAGTTGGAAGACACCCCGAAATCCTAAAAGCAGCACACCCCAACCGCCCTCTAAGAGCTGTCTGTCTGTACAGGCAGAATGGTTCGTCTCCAAATGGAGATCAGGGTACATTTAGATGGCTAGATGTTGGTGGAAGATCTCAGAATTGCTTCCATTATTTATTGGGAAGAATTAGGTAGGAAGTGGCCTTTAGCGATACATTTGCTTGAAAAATTACAACACTAGTAACAAGTCAAGCCTTACGCACTTAAACATTTGCTTGTTGAGAGCAATTCATAAAATCAAATAAAATTAAACATGTTTTACTTTTTTCTCCTCACAAGAACATAAAAATTATGAAGGGCAACTTAACAGGAAATTTTAAAAAAGGTAACACAGTTTTCCTTCAGTAGTCCTTGGGTAGTTATGACAGAATAGTTACGGCTTTTGTTGTTTCTTTGAACTGGGATTTTGGTCCGAAGTTTCCTTTGTTTCTCGTACCTGCTTCTGCCTCCCGCTCAGCCAGATCGGCTTCCTCCATGGCCACCGCCCCTGGGCTCCGTGGCTTGAACCGCTGCAGGACTCGCGTGGAGGAGGGACCCCTTTCCATGGAAGGGGGAAGCCCTTGGGCTGCGGAGTAACTGTCCTGACTTCCACCGCCTTCACCCCGAGAGCTGCTGCAGTCACCACAGCGACTGCTTCCGCCCTGAGACGGCGGGCCCCCGTGTAGGTGGAGGAGCACCTGAGTCACCATAACCCGCAGGTCAGTCTCTGCAGGGCCTCCACGCAGATGGCCTGAGCAGTCACCATCCCGCCGTGTCCACCTCTGTCACTCCAGCCCTTCGGTGGACGGTCACCAGGGGAACTGAGAATCGCGGTAAGTATCATCTCTCAGCAGTGCGGGGTAACCTCTTGTATCAGGAGAACTTGGGTAACCTCTGGTTGAACAGCTGTCTTTAGTCGAATATCCATCATCTCCTGGAGACAAATAAACATCTCTACAAGAGGGCAGGGGTTGCCCTCGAGGCGGGCCCCCATGACTGTCTCTTCCAGGAGATACAGGGCCCTTCCTCCCACTCCACTGCTCTGCGAGCTGGTCCTGACGGGCCGCTCTTTTAGGAGGAGGACCCCCACTTCGTGGTGCTGGTCCTCTTTTCATTGGCAGGGGTCCTCTGGAAGAACTCATGCCCAAGTTCACGGAATAGCCACCATCATCCGTGTGCCCTCCGTGTGAGGGAGGTCCCCTAGCTCCTCCACCTCCTCCTCCTCCTCCTCTGAGACCTCTGGGGGGTCCTCCGCTTCTCGGAGGTGGAGGTGGTCCTCGTCCACCACTTTCAATGATGGTTTGGTGGCTGGTTCCACCTTGACGGCTTTTCCATCTAAGGACTTTCCATCCATGTCCCCAGCAGCATCCTTAACCTTTGCTGGGCTTTCGAAGGTAACAAAAGCAAATCCTCTTGATCTACTGGTTTCTCGGCCTTTCATCAAGAGGACTTCCACTATCCGTCCATATTTTCCAAATACCGCTTCGAGGGCTCTCTCGTTTGCTTCTGTATTAAGCCCACCAATAAAGAGCTTTCCTGGGTGATCCGTTTCAACCATTTTCTCCCCCGGTGAGTCTGCGGAAGGGTGACAATGGTCTCAGGCTCCTAGGAGCTCGCCGACAGGAGCTGACCACGCAGCCCGGCACAAGTGACGGCTACCGGGTACAGGAACACAACCGAGGAGCCGCTAGCAGCGCTGCGCAGCGAGAGCAAACACAGCTTTTACCTCTCAATAAACACAAGGGTGGGGGTGTAGCACATGGCTAAAGTACAGGCTCAGTGCTGGGCGTGGTGGCGCACACTTCTAATCCCAGCACTCAGGAGGCTGAGGCAGGAGGATCGTTGCAAGTTTGAGACCAGCCCAGTCTACAAAGTGAGCTCAAGGCCAGCCTGAACTGCATAGCGAGATCCTGTCTCAAAAAGACCAATAAATAAATAAATAAAATAAAGTGCATGCTTAGCATGCTCTGGGCCCTGGGTTCGAGCCCCAGCACTGCCAAAAAATAACATTAAATAAAAACAGTATATAGACAGGTCAGGAAATATCCATTACAGGGAATGCGCTAGAAAGGAAGAAATCAAAGGAAGGTTCTGAAGACTGAAGCATCTCCTTCCTAAATAACCAGTCTTTCCCGCCTGAAAACTGAGAAGTGAACCAAGAAAAGCGAGGCTAGCAGGACTCTGGAAGGCTGCGTTCTGGGCGAGGGGAGCGGCTCACAGGCGCAGGAGCGCGCTGTGTTCTGTGGGGTGAGCCCTGGCCCCGTGGGGCTCCCGGCACAGTCAGCAGAGCCACGCGTGGCAGAGCCCGGTGTCCCTGTCTTCAGGAGCGCGGGGGTGCACGACAACAACACAGTAAGAGTTTCACACTCCTATCTGCTGCCCTGAGATTGAAATGAGCTGCATAGGCAGGTCAGGGTCAGCTGAGCCCTTCAGGGCCTGTCTCAGGCTTTCAGAATTCCCACTTCCAGATGCATCAGCACAATCCGTGCTGTGGGGAAATCTACAAGCCATCTGGCTTAGTCCACAGGCAAATCACAGGAGGAGAAAAAAAGACAACAGATATAAAGATGTCAGCCAACTGCAACGTCTGACCTTTAGGTTCTGATTAAAAAACAAGAAAGAAAGAAAAAAAACTACTTCTGACATTTGAGAGGGTAGGAATGTGAACACAGATGGGGTATTGATATTAGGGAATTTTTAAGACCTGATTTTTAGATCCCTTGTCCTTTGGAGACGCTGAGACATCCCGGAGTGAAATCATGTGACTCTGAAATCCATTTCAAATGAGGGTTGGGGAGCTGGGTGGGAGGGAAGCGTGCACATTTTTGCTGTTGTTGTTGTTGTTGGTGGTGGTGGTGGTGGGTTTTCTTTGGTCTTTTTGTCTTTTTGAGATGGGGCTTCACTGGAGTTCAGGCCAGCCTTAAACTCACTTTGTAGCCCAGGCTGGCCTTGAACTCACAGCGATGCTCCTGCTTCAGCCTCCCGAGTGCTGGGATTACAGGCCTGTGCCCCCATCCCCTGCCTTGCAATTTTTTTACACAATAAAATCTGACAGGCCAGTGTATCCCCAGCAAAGCTCCACCGACTTTCCTGGGAAGAATCAAGCATGGCCCGGCTTGGGGCGCTGGGCCGGGCTCAGACTCCTTCCCAGGATTTAAATCCTTCACCCCAGGGGCTGGGGATATAGCTCGGGGGGCTCAAGTGCTTAATCCCTGGTCCCAATAAATAAATCAATTCTTCACCCCAGGCTACTGGGGGGAGTAGGAGGAGGAAGGAGGCCAAATGCCAGGGCTAAACCCCTAGGTCCAGGGGGGAGTGGCCCAGCCTCAGCGCCCACCACACCCTCTGACCTCCACAGGAGGACCACAGATGAGCCAGACTTAATCCATGCTCAGGAGGCTGAGGCAGGAGGAGTCACGAGTTTAAGGCCAGCTGGACTTCATAACAGGACCCTGGCGGAGGGGATTCCAAATGGAACAGCATATTTTGTAGCACACCCAGAAAAAGAAAGTAGGTTTCCTCTCAGAGACAGCACAAAGAGAAACGGGACACCGACCCGACCAGCACCTTCCCAACGTTGCTGCCAACGTGGTGACAGGTGACAAGAGCAGCGCATGCCTCAAATACAAAATGAACGCGGCGGGGAGCCAGAGCTCCGTTTCTTCCCGCGCCTGGAGTCCTGCGCAGTCGCTGCACTCAACACGGAAGCACGGCAGCAAATATTTAACACTGAAAACGCGGGATTTAAAAAAAAACGTGACTGCCAAGCCCACTGCTGAGAGACAGACGCGCACGCGGACTCAGTAGCTCAGGACAGCGGTTCACCAGGACCGAAGGCAGGCAGATGCTTTCACCCCATGCAACACAGCGTAGGCCTGTGAGCCCAGCACCGGGGGCCCGCACAGGAGGAGCACGAGTTCGAGGCCAGCCTGGGTTACATGGCAAGACCCTGTCTTTAAGAACAGAACGTCAAAAGCCAGGTGCGGTGGCACACGCCTGTAATCCCGGCACTTGGGAGGCTGAGGCAGGAGGATCGTCACAAGTTCAGGGCCAGCCTGGGCTGCATAGTGAGTTCAAGGGCAGCCTGAACAGCAGAGCGAGACCCCATCTTAAAAAGGAAGAGAAAGGGGGAGCGGGGAGGGGAGGAAGTGGAGAGGTACAGAGCATCAGCACCTTGGACGCTGTGCTGTCTCCGAGCACCTCCGCTGATGTTAGACACCAGAGCCGCTCCGGTCGCCGCCTGCCCCGTGGACACTGCAGAGTGCGGTGCGGCGTCAGCACCCTGCGCTCCCTTCCTTCAGTCCTCTCTGGCCTGGCACCCCCAAGAGCAGCGCTGTGGTGTGGGTCCCCACTGTCCGTGCTGTGGGGTCCCGCATCTCAGCGACCTCAGCGACACTGCGCACTGGGCAGCTCTCCCGCTCTGGACTCTTCCGGCTGCCGCGCCGGTGCTGCGTGACCCCTTTCCGTGGCCGCGTCTCTGCTCAAAATATTTAAGCACTAGTCAGGCACAGTGACACACGTCTGTAACCTCAGCACTCGGGGAGGCTGAAGCAGGAGGACTGCAAGTTTGAGTCCAACTGGGGCAATTTAGTGACTTAGTGAGACCCTGTCTCAAAATTTAAAAAAAGTAGGGCTGAGAAGGTAGCTCAGTGCCGAAGCCCTGGGCTCAGTCTTCAGTATGACAAAACACAGCACAACACGACACAAAATCTAAGTGCTGAAGGGCTAAAGAGCTCTGGCATTTTTTTTTTTATTTAAGAGAAAAAAGACATATATAAGAAAGACAAAAAGCAAAAGAGAAAAACAAAAGACAACAGCGAATCCACAACAGTAACATTATAGGTTTACAAAACAAGATGATAGGAACTTGACAATGGTTGCAATATTGCATATTGTTATCATCAACACAGTTGTTTGCATTAACAGATGCAGACTTGATCTAATCATATGATTATTAACTGATCTTTCTCAATAACTAATACATTCAGCAATATAGTCATTTTAGCTATCTTACATATACATATATACAGATTTATGTCTTTTTCTTTTTCCCTTCCTTCTTTCCTCCTTTTTTCCCTTTCCCAATTACTTTTGCTCTTTGAGCAGTTTTTTACCCTTACACAGTATTTATTATAGATTTTGGATCATATGTACTTTTACAGTTGCTTACACTAGGGAGACAATACAGTATTTACACATGTGGGTTTGATTTATTTCACTTACAAGTATGGTCTCAAGTCGTGTTCATTTACTTATAAAAGTCTCAATGCAATCTTTCTTAATAGCTGAGTAGTATCTCATTGTATAAAAATGCCACATCTTTTTTATCCATTCCTTAATTGATAAGCACTTGGGTTGTTTCCAAGATCTGGCTATTACAAATTGGGTTGCTATAAACATGGGTGCACAGATATCACTGTGGTATGATGTTTTCAATTCTTCTGGGAAAATGCCCAAAAGTAGGATAGTTGGGTCGAATGGAATCTCTAATCCTAGCTTCTTGAGGAATCTCCACACTGATTTCCACAGTGGTTACACCAGTCTACACTCCCACCAACAGTGGAGAAGAGTTCATTTTGCCCCACAGCCCCTCCAGCATTTGTTGTTGGTTGATTTTTTAATCTTGGCCATTCTTTCTGGAGTGAGATGGAATCTCAGTATTGTTTTAATTTGCATTTCCCAAATGACCATTGATGTTGAACATTTTTTCATATATTTATTTGCCATTTGTATTTCTTTCTCTGAGAAGTATGTACTCATCTCAGGTGCCCATTTTTGGATTGGGTCCTTGAATTTTAGGGGCTTGATTTCTTTTAATTCTTTACATGTTTTAGATAGAAGTCCTTTGTCTGATGGACAGTTGACTAAGATATTTTCCCAGTTCATGGGTTTTCTTTTCACTCTGTTGGAGATTTCCTTTGACATGCAAAAACTTTTAGTAAGATGAGATCCTAGCTGTTGATTCTGGGAAGGGTTTCCCATGCAATTTGATTTTTGTTCATGAACTCTCTGCCTACTCCTATGTCATCAAGATTTTTACCTACTTTGTCTTCTAGCAGGTTTAGTGTCTCTGTTTTCATATTCAGATCTTTGATCCATTTTGACTTTATTTTAGTACATGGTGATAGGCATGGATCTAGCTTTAGTTTACGGCATATAGAAAGCCATTTTTTCCAGCACCATTTGTTAAAGAGGCTGTCTTTCTTCCAATGTTCCTGTTTGGCCCCTTTGTTAAAGATGAGGTGGCTAAGTGTGTTTGTAGTTGTGGCTGTATCTTCTAATCTATTCCATTGACCTTCAGGTCTGTTATTTTGTTTTGTTTTGTTTTGTTTTGTTTTTTTGCAGCACTGGGGATCGAACTCACAGCCTTGCACCTGCCAGACAGGCGCTTAAGCCGCTGAGCCAAACTCCCGGCCCTGGTTTTTGGAGGCAGGGTCGCACTATGTAGCTCAGGCCGGCCTTGTGCTCATGTTGTAGCCCAAGCTGGTCTCAAACTCACAATGCTCCACCTACCTCAGCCTCCTGAGTGCTGGGATTAAAGGCATGCTCCACCACACCTGGCTGTTTTCAGGTCTGTTTTCATTCCAGTACCATATTGATTTTATCACAGTAACTTTGTAATATAGTTTCAAGTCAGGGATTGTGATGCCTCTTGCCTTACCTTTGTTGCCCAGAATTGCCTTTGCTATTCTAGGTTTCTTCTGGTTCCAGATGAATTTCAGGAATGCTTTTTCTATCTCTGTGAGGTAGGCAAGTGGTATTTGGATTGGGATTGCATTAAATCTGTATAACAATTTTGGGAGAATGGCCATTTTCACGATGTTTATTCTTCCTATCCATGAACAAGGAATATCTTTCCATTTTCTGAAATCTTAGATTTCCTTTTTCAGAGTAAAGTAATTTTCATTGTATAGATCTTTTACTTCCTTTGTTAGATTGATTCCTAAGTATTTCTTTTTTTTTTTTTTTTTT